>LPNX010757135.1:52093-147141 GCA_001517045.1 Pseudotsuga menziesii | reverse complement strand
ATATATATATATATAACAAAATGTCGGCTATGCAATGCTTCACAAGATACGAGATCAAGTTTAGACCTATACCCACAATTTTCAAACCAAGTTTTAGGAAGTAAGTCTACCTATGTTTCTATAAATCACGGTTTTCAACATTTTCAGATCTAAGCCTTTGCAATACACAGAGACAACGTTTTCAAAACTAAATCGCAGTTCATGCAATCAAGCATCTAAAATATACATTTCATACCGCATTCCAGGAAATCCAGAACTAAATCATAAACCATGAAAAAACAACATCAAAGAGATAGATCTCGGGTATTAAAAAGAGATCCACACTAAGAAAAATTGTAGGCTTGGAAAGAGATCCATGCGATAAAGAAATCGCAAGCTTCTTGAACTTTGAGATCCATACTTAAGGAAATCACAACAAATAAAAAAAACTTTAGTTCTATGCAATACAAACTCGTGGAGTTCAAACACATCATTCACTTGCAAAATGGATTAATAGCCACAAATCGGTATAGATCTAAATCTATGAATGATCTACACAGTCTAGGTTTATAAAATGGTTTTATTCAGATCCAAGAAATCGAAAAGGAATCGCAGTTCATATTGTATATCCAAAATATGTTTTAAAGGAATTGTAGGCAGTCAACAATGAAATCGCAGGAAATAAATAATTTCATATCTAACATCTATCAAAAACTGGAAATCTCAGGATTAAAAAAATATACATTCAAATCACAATGAGAATGCTCAGATCTAGAATCTATCAAAAACTGGAAATCTCGGGCTTAAAATATGCATTCATATCTAAAACCTGTCAAATTGGAATTGCTGCAGGTCTAAAACGTTTTAAGAAAATCGTTGGCATAAACAATTATTTAAGAAAAATCGCAGGCATACCTACATCCAGAAATTGCAGTAGTTGAAATACAAAGGTGCCAGATTCAATTATCAACCTGGAAGGTTCATTCTGACCCTGCGATAATTTCTTGAACAAGGATTTCACCTGTTGCTTGTAGAACTTCAAAAACTCTTTGCTCGCAACCATCGTCCCATCCTTATGCTAGAGGAAGCCCATCTATAACCCGGGTTCCCATTTGTGGTGCCCTTTCGTCTCAAAAATTGCGGCTATCCACGTCACACATGGCAAGGTGTGCACATTTTCCTCCAAAAAGAACAAGTGGCAAAGGAGTTTCACCCACCTCTTTACTAAGGGAGAAAGACCCAAGGAGAAATCGCACCACCAACTTAATCATTTATACGTTAAAATTCCCCCAAGCTACAAGTTGATAGTTATAAAAACTCATCCAAAATATCAATGTACATAATTTATAGTTCTTCCATTATATATATATATTCCATGTGATAACCAATATATATATGTGTATATATATATCATAACCAATGTATATAGTATCTATATATATATCAAGGTTAATACGTTTTTGCATGTCTCTAGGATCCCGCTATCTTCTCTTATATATTCCTTAAAGTAATTATCTATATGTAAAGGGAATACTAAAAAAATTACCAACTTCATAACTTTATGATCCATGTTCCAAAAAGTGGTTTTTAGTGTTTAATTATTACAACAAGATGTACTAACCATAATTTTTGCTCGACATAGATAATGTCTCACAAAAGCATATCTTGTTCTTGAATTAAATATGTATAGAGTTTAAGAGTGGTAAATTACTTTTGGTATTTCCACCGGATTATTTTTGGTATGTTTCGAGAACCACGATGACCTTAGGAAGTATTTACTTGATCCCAAGGATTTACTCAACTTTTCCCCTTTTTCCCCTTAGTGGATTCGTCTTCAATCATCGTTTTTAGTCGTGCACGCTTTCAGTCTTCTAGCATTATCAATTTCATCTATAATTTGATGAGGCTAAGATTAGTAATTATAGTTCCTTTTTACTTACACTTTGTCATTTCCAGTTGTGTACTTAGGGGATGTTACATCATTTCCCCCTTATGATTAACACCGTCCTCAGTGTTACATATTCATCAAAGTTTTGTGTTCATTTTCCTTTAGGTTCTTATTTCTTGCTTCCACGTCCTTTGCGATTGTCTTTCATCTTTGTTGTCCTCTAACCTGTTTTCTGTAAGGAATCACAATGTCTATCTATAATATAATCATATTCATGGGTGAATGCATGAAGGTGGGTAACAAGTTTTGGCCAAATTTGGCGATGAAAACCTGATTTTTTACTCATGTGCTAGATAGAAGCCCTCGAAACACATATATGCCATGTGAATTTCGACTTGCAGTTAAAAACAAATTGTAGAATATTATGTTGGCTTCCCAATGATATATTTTTAAAAATATTTCAATGTCATTTAGTGTATGAAAATTTCCATTTAATGAACTGTGTGACCTTAAAAATTTGAAGAAGTTAATAAGTAGCTCGTGTCCAACCCCAATAATTCAATCTTACATTAATATATATATATATGAGCATGATCTACACAAAATGTACTGTGGTTTGCATATTTTTTTATTAATTTATTTCGCAATATACAATTATTTATTATTTTTCGAAAGTGATCACATATGATTTCAACATCATTTTATACACATGTGTGTCCATCTCAGCATTTTTTTCAATGTTTTGAAAAATTGAAAAACCAAAAATACCCTTTTGAAGAGAACACGTCGATGTGTGGGCTGTGTACTTTTAAGAAATTTTTGGATGTGTATATTTTTCCCTGTGGATTTTTCTTTGAGCTGCTTTGAAGTTGTTGTATGGTTTTCTAAGTGTAAGTTTTAGAACTAATTAAAAACAAAACACATATGAATGCCAAAACACAGACATGATATCTCAATGGATAGAGGATTCAGTGACAAATCTATTGGTATAAAGTACACTCATTTGTATGCCAAGAATGGCAAAGTTTACACCTTTAGAAGACACAGAGAAACATTGATTTCCCTGTAAGAGGGCTAAGTCTTTGGTTTTCAAGCCCTCGATTGACGTATTAGCTCAATCGATGGATTTAAATACCTCGATCGAGGTTTTGTTGGAATCTCGATCGAGGGTTTAATCAAACCCTTGATCGAGGGTTTGATTAGCCCTCGATCGAGCTTCCGAAAAACCTTGATTGAGGTCTGGATTTTTAAAAAAACATACAAAAATGTGTGGGAATTGACTTAGGCATTGATGGCATTAATGTCATTCCAACAACTCTCCTATCCTCATTTCCCACCCGAATTCCTAAACATAATTCTATATAAACATAAAACATAATACATAAACATGTTACCAATTTTATCTTTCAGAATTGACTATCCTATTTGAAACAATTGTCTATTGTGCTGAGATATTGTTGTAGGTATGAATTTGGATTGTTGATCTTGATCACAATGGGAAGCAAAAAACGGCGAAGTAAAATATCTTCTAGGAATCAAAGCAATATTGAAGAAATAAGAGAGAAAGATAGAGAAAGAAAGAGGAATAAAAGAGCAATCTTGAGAGGAGAAGAAGTTGCAAATCAACCTATATTTGGAGAATTAAATGCCATTTCTAACAATATTGGTATAATGTATTTTTAAGTTATGCAATTTCATATTCATATATATAATTTCATTTTCCTAGTGATATAGTTCATATAATTTCATATTAGTATATTCATATAATTTCATATTATAATATATTCAATTTCATAGTGTTTTAGTTCATAGTTTATATATATATATATATGTTAAATTGTTTAGAATGTAAATATAATTTTGTAATTAGTTCATAAATTTATATACATGTTGTATGTACATGTATGAATTCATATATATGTATTCATAATTGTATGTAAATTGTATAATTTCATATTCACATATTCATATTTAATTTCATATTGAATATTGAATATTCTTATATATTCAATTTCATAATGTTCTAGTTCATAATTTATATATATGTATACACATGTTGAATTATTTAGAATTTAATTATAATTTTGTAATTAATTCATAACATATATACATTTAACATGTGCATGTATGAATTCATATATATGTAAATTCATAATTGTATGTAAATTGTATAATTTCATTAATTGCGTATTCATATATTCAATTTCATAGTGTTCTAATTCATTATATATATATGTGTGTGTGTTAAATTATTTATAATTTAATTATAATGTTGTAAAATTGTAATTAATTCAAAAACTTATATACATTGTTGTAGACCTTCAGTAGATTGTCTACTACCTCTAACATCATCTCCATTGAACGTGATGAGGGAGAGTTCTTAAGAATAGTCTTGATGTTTTCTTGTAAACACGCACACTGACTGGTAATGTCTTGCAGCGTGATACGTGTGATATCATCCTCCCATGGTGCTTCCTCGGGAGGGTCGACACCATGTTGTGTAACATCTGAAAATTAGATGAAAACACAAATGTTAGTCAAAATACATAGTTCAACTATAGGTGAACTTGAAATCAATATAAATTAAAGGTACTCATAACTGAAAGAAATATATATATGCATTTAATGTACCCGTCTCATGGGGAACCTCCCCACCGACACCAACAATTTCTTGATCCTCGTCACTCACATGCACAGAGCAGCTTCCAGAGTGGCTGCCAATCATCTCCCTAGCAAGAGTGTATGTTGGCATAGAACGCCTAGGTGAACCTGTGAAAATAGAGACATACAAGTTGATGATTAAATATACACATGTGAAACAATTTAATTTGATGTACAACTAACAAAAAAGAGTACACTATGCACAATTGTATACTTACGAGTCCTCCACTGACCTCCAGGGTGAGCAATGGCCGTAGATCTGCTAGTGCTCTGCCTTCGGTGAACCGAAGATCCCCAATGTAGAGATGCATCTGCATGAAATAAGGCATAGTAAATTATTTTTTGTAAATGACTCAATGTAAGTAACTCCATATATGGATACAAGTAAAAAACTCTTACTCAAAAAACCACCAAAATGTTTACAAAACAAAATGGATTGGTGAGTTTTTTGTTTTTGCTTTGAAGGTGGTGTGAAGAAGACTATTGAATATGTGGTGTGATCACGGTTATGATTTATTTTCATTATGTTGAGTACTCATTTATTTTTTGTTCAATTTGAGATTATGGACATGTGGTACTTATTTGAGTGAAGCTTCCTAAAATACGAGTTGAATTCTAGTCATAAAGGTTTTTCGGGTTATATGAAATGTTTTGTGAGTTTTCGATGGGGTGGAAATGAGTTAAAAATACTTGAGATTTTAAACTAATTCCTATAGATATTTATAATTCTAAACTAATTTTTAAAATTATAATAATGTAAAAAATTTCATCCATTTAAAAAAAATTAAATTACAATTCTAGTTTTCCATAAGTTAATGTATAAATTTATAGAGTTATTAGTAATATATTTACTATTATTTTAAAATATTCTAAATTTATAATTTATAATTTTCAAAATGTTGAATATAGATCTATATTTTTTTTTACGAAATATCAAAAATATAATTTTATCTTAAATTATGGATTTCTATTAGTTTTTCAATTTGATATTATTTAAAAAAATTTAAATCATAAATTTTTATTAATTTTTTAATTTGATATTTTTTTTCAAATTTACGCACACTTATTTATAAATGTTTCTTTCTTTNATATATATATTAAATATTTAAATTTCAATATATATGATCAAAATATATGCGTTATTTAGATAAATGCCCATGTTGGTTTAAGGTTCATGATTGTCTCGCGTCTAGAGTTTAAATTTTTTTTCAATCCTTCGTGTTTTCTCGGAGGATTGAAAAAATTTGGGCAGCATTTCTGCTTGCTGGGCTCTCATTTAAAAATTAAACCGACAACATAAACGCTACCAGTTTACAAAATATATATATAACAAAAAAATAAATATTAAATAAAAAATAAATTTCAAATTTATACATATTTTAAACGCTACTGGTAGCGTTTCAGCTTGCTGGCACACATTGCAAACGTACTAGGCAAAAAATATAAACCTAAAATCATCTATAATAATGATTTTTTTCACTTTTAACCGAACATTTTAAAACTTAATTGAAAAATTAAAATTCCATTTCTATTTCAAAAAACAAGCATTGTGGGTTACCTCTCTGCTCTGACATTCTGGTGAAAGGAGGCATGGCTTGCATGGTCGGCTGGTCGAGGTCTTCGGAGGCGCGGTTGCATGAGCGACATGTTCAGGAACGTGAACACTCGGTCGAGGTACATGCTCGATCTAGGGATTTTTATGGCCAAATAGGTCATGGCCGTGTGCGCGCGTGACTCTTTTTATAATTTTTTAAAAACAGAAACCTTGATCGAGGTATGAAGCTCAATCGAGTTCCGAAGCTTGATCTAGATCTTTGTAAAACCTCGATCAAGGGTTTAACAAAAGCTTGATAGAGGGTTTAGAAAAACCTTGATCAAGCGCTTGTTAAACCCTCGATCGAGAGTGTGTTTTTTGCATTTCTCTGAAATTCAATTGCCAAAAATTGTTACCTACCTCCATGGATGCACCCTCATACATATTTCTAATTTCAACAGAATATTGCATAAGTAAAAACATGTTTTACTTGACCTCTTTTAGAGTGTCACTTTTATGGAAATTCTTCATGTGACAGTTTTCTTAGCTTGACTTTCCATGCGTACTTTAATCCTTTAGATTAACAAGATTACATCATGTGCTTTTAGGCCACCAACCCGAAATATGAAACATGCGAAGGTATGTCTACTATGATCAAAATCAACAGTTTTAGGCATAATTCAATAATCCAACAGAAAATATAAACAACAAGTCCTTTCTGCGACACAACATGTGCAATTCATGGAACATATTTTAGCCTTTGTTTGTGCTTTTATCATCATAAGAATACTTAATACATGATTACCCTCAAAAGAATTTATAATTAATTCATATTTACTTATATTTTTGGAGGATGTTTTTTACCTCCAGTACTTGGATGCTTTAACTAGTCCTGAACTTGATATAGACATCTCTTTCATTCACAAGTTAGCATCATCTATTTTACATAATTTCAAGTAGTAACATTTTAAAATTTATCATTCATCCTCGCTCTTGACGAAATTTTTTCTACTCAAGTATTCATAACATTTACACATTAAGACATTCATCAGTCTAGGTACTAGGAAAATCGTTAATATGTGTTTTATTGTTACATCATGACAATGAAAAAATTTCAACAACACTTTTGCTGATCAAATAAATCTCCCTTTAGTTTTTCATCTTCAACAACTGTCTCTCGAGTTCTGTCACCAATTTTTGTGTGGACTTACGAGCTAAACTTTGAGGTTACTCTCCCTTTTGATTGCTAGTCAAATTGTTTCCCCTCAAAAACCTCAAACAACGTCCTGTCTTCCAAATGTCAAACTTTGTGCCTAGGTCTTGCCATTGATATCATAGACTCTCTCATAATTCCTATCAAGCCTCCTCTCTTGAGTCCAGGAATTTATTTTCCACCCAGCCTCCTACTTGAGTCCAGGAAAAGTTACTTTAGCAAAGTAGAGATGGATCCTCAATTTTCCACTTGGTGTTCACTCAGAGAAAAGGCTATTTTCTCCTCAAGCCTTCATGCTTGAGTCCAAAAAAATTCTTTTAAACATCAATCATTTGTCATTTCTTGCATATTTGATAATTACAACATGCAACAAAATAACACCAAATAGGTTCACCAATTTTCTTACTCATGCTTTAATATATATGTTCATGAGTCCTTGATCTTCATTCATATTCTTACCATATGCTTACCACGCATAATATATTACACTCTTGTCTTTCTACAAGTTCCAAAGAATATTGACCATCCGCCAAATTCACTTGTTAGTACCACTTTGTATAACAAAAATCAAATTTTGTAAGAAATTTTTTTCCCTAAGCATAATAATAAGAAATCATCCTTCTTAGTACATGATCATCTGAAATAAGAATCCTATTTTAGTTCCTTATTTTCATCCTTACGTCATGGTTCACTAAAAGCAAGATACAAAATAATTTTCTTGGTGCATTAATTCCTAGGGAAATATATACGTTCATTGTTTACAAAAAAAAACTAGAATAGATTTCTTGACCACTTAAAAAATTTCAAGATAACTGCTTTTCTTTGTACACACTAATACTATGTAAGTAACAACAAATTGTCTACATATATACTTGCATACCTTTATAAATATAACCACATACCTTTATAAGGGTGACCGCATATCTCCTTTTTATATGGTGTTCATATGCCAAGGTACAAGTTTACTTGTAATAACACATATTAGTATTACACTCAATATCTCATGAAATCCATATATCAAAATGAAATAGATTGTCAAGGTATCCATGCATATAACGTATACCTCTACCTCATAAATATCTATCACATTAAAGTATAACTTTTATAAAAACCACTCAAAGCATCCTAACATCCATAGTAAAGATCACTGGACTAAGAAATATATACAATGAAATCATTCATTTTCATCATAAGCATCCTATGAACTACTTAGAATACACATGTATACTTTGTAAGCAATTATAACCATTATTCTTTTGTTGAATTGACAAGCTAGGGTACAAGCATGTTCCCATGTCACACATTAGTTTTATAATCACTTATCCTATACAATCACATACCATAATGAAACAAGGAGACTCCTACCAATTGTTCTCCTTTATGACCTGACAATTTTCCCATTCATAAAAAACCTCACATCAATAGAATGTCCAACTAAACCAATTAAATTTAATTCCTTTGTTTAAAAATAATCTAGATACCTTAATCTAGAAAGGCTATACTTCTTGTAGAATATTGGTTTTTCTTATGTAACCAACCTATAATTCCTAGTTGATACCCATGTAATGTAATAGAATTTGTATTAACAAAAAATCTTAACATCAACATAACTATGCTTCCTTCATAACTAAAGAAATATTAAATACATCAGTTAGATCTGTATTCATGTTGACTCCTCCTTTAATCAAAACTTAATGGATCTTCTAACAGATCCAAGTAATTTCTTAGATTATCCTTTTGAATCTCATATTTGGAAATCCTGGTGATTGTGTCAATCAAATTCGATTAGTTATGTAAAGTCAACAAAATGTATCAAACGTACTCACTCAAATAAAATGATTGTTGAAACTGAAAGGTATTCACTCTAAAAAATAAGAAGGAACATAGAGAATGTACTATTACAATGAGATGTACAAACCATAATTTTTGCTCGACATAGAAAATGTCTCACAAAGGAATATCTTGTTCTTGGATTAAATATGTACGGAGTTTAGGAGTGGTAAATTACCCTTTAAGTCTGAGGATTTCCACTAGCTTATTTTTGGTATGTTTCCGAAACCACGATGACCTTAGGAAATCTTTACTTGATCCCAAGGATTCACTCAACATTTACCCTTTTTCCTCCTAGTGGATTCATCCCCAATCATCATTTTAGTCGTGCACGCTTTTAGTCTCCTACCATTATCAATTTCATTTGTAATTTGATGAGGCTAGAATTAGTACTTACAGTTATTTTTTACTTACACTTTGCCATTTTCAGTCGCATTCTAAGGGTATGTTACAATTCCTTATTGATTCTTCTTATTTTTCCTACTCTACACTCATTCCTTTCGATAAGTGGCATAGATATAGGTTCTTTGGCTTCATGATACACGAGTGAATTTGAAGCTATGTATGTTACTTTATATACAACATTGGGATTATTCAATATATTGACACATATTTGTAGAAAGGTAGTTACCACATATTCTGGATGCATCTCGTACATATTTTTGGGATGTTCTGCACTGAGTTATGGAGCCTCGCACTACACACCCCTCTTTTTTTATTTGGCATGCATGTTGCGCAATAGTTATTCTTATCGTAGTATTTTTCTGCGATATTCTTCTTCGAACATTCTGCAAAACCAATCCTCTATGTGCATCTTATGATCTTGGCACAAATTTTCGTCCTGTTGGGTAGCCTCCTCAACTACTCTTTGTGCTTCGCACAGGATTAGAATTTTATCTTTGGCTTGAAATTTAGGTGATGATTGTGCAACTTTCTTTATCTTCGTCTCAAATAGCATTGTTGTACTGCATTCTATGAATAAATATTCAACTATCTGGGAACCTCCTTGATTTACTATGTTCACTTGTATAAGATCCTTTCCATTGTTATTTACCCTTGGTTTAGCAGTTACCATATTAAAATTACATCGTTTATCTTCCCATTTATTTACCATGTACGGGAAGTCCTTTGTCGCATGTTTTGCACTGTGGTAGTATGTGCATAGGGTGATTGGATTAATACAGATCCTTTCCAAGTGGCATGACTCACCACAACTGTAACAGATCATATGTCTTCCATCGCCATCATAGCATCTTCCATATCCTCATAATCCACCTTGTGCTGCTCCATGTTGTCCTCCTAGGTCAAGTTCCTCATTTTATTCAGTTCCTTGAACTCGATAATCTTCTACTGTATTATATTTCCTCAATCATGGAGAGTGACAATTATTTACATCATGTTTAATGGCGTTGCAAAATTCATAGAATGGTGCATGTGTCAAGCTCTGGTACTTGTGAAATGTAGTGATATTAGGTGGTGAGTGACCCCATAATCGACATATCTCACACCCTTTATGGCTTATGCGCTAGGGTAAACACACTCGGTGCACTACTACCCATATAATTATTTAGTGTCAAGCACTCATTCTTGTGGTGGCTTTCAGTTCTACAAATGCTACACCACACACATTATCGGGTGGGACTAGTAGTGGACAAGTTCTATAGTTGTAATTTCATCTCAACAAGATGTGTGTGAACCTGTACCATACCTGATGATGCTTCACCTCTTGGAGCTACTTCCAGTCTAATTGCAATCTCCATGGAATTGGCTTGAGTTTTCACCTTATGTTGCAATAGTGGAATCCTTATATGTGACAACATACCTATAATAAACCATTCCTAATGTTGTACATTCATTATCTAAAAACACAGATGGTCCATTAAGATCTTAAACTGTTGGTCATAGTCCCATATGGACTTGCCAACTTGATATACTTGATATCCCTAATCTCATTGATCTCCTTGATCTTAGTAATGCACCGTGATCCATATTTTGGTTTTGGGAATTCCATTAGAAAAATTGTTTTGATTGATACTAGTGACCTGGACTTCTGTGTTGCTATTGTGGTCTTGTAGTTCATGTACCAAGTCAACACTTGAGAATATCTAAACATGGTCTCTAACTGCATGATCTTGGAAACCTCCTCCATGATTTTTTCACAACACAAATAACCTCGTAGGTGAACCAATGTTGTTCCAAATCTTATTTTCATGTCCTGTGAAATGCAGGTAATCTCATGGTGGAATCGGAGGTTTTGTCCATACTTCCAAATATAGGCACACTACTTTGTGAATGCGAAACTAGTAGAGTATTACTACTACTTCTCAGACTCCGATTAATTGGAATACTATGTTGGAAATGAATAGAGGATCTCCCTCTAAATATTGCTTTAGGACTTGTTTCTTGCACAAATTCAAATATCAAATGTTATTCTTGATTAGATAAAGAGAACTGGGGAGGAGGGATAAAGCGAGAATCATACCTTGGCATGTGTTTGTTGACAATGTTGTGTCCAGGGGAGTTCAGATCGGATTGTGTAGTCTATTTTATGACTATGAAAGTGTTCTCACAAGCCCGTACTTCATATTCTTGCATGTCTTCTTGATTCTTTGTTCTATTCAGTCTTAGGGTGTAACAACCCTAAAAATTCATAACTAAATAAAAAAAATTATTTACTGTAATTAACTATGATGTTGTAAATCATATTTCATAATTCCATTAATTAGCGGTAAGATTCATGTACTTATGTTATCATCAACTTGATTATTTTGTGAATCGTCATCATGACATAGTTTGTGACATAAAATCTGACTCAAAAGATACGGTTTGACTTAATAGTTTGTCTTTGTCATTTATTTGATTTTTCTCTTGAGATGCACAAGGGATAACTCATGGTCTTACTTAGTCATTATGACTAATGCATGCATTTCCATTTATTTATGTGTATGTGGGTGAGGTTACCCAAACATCACGAATAAAGAAACACCACATAAGTCAAAGAGGAAAGTTTTAGGTTTGGATAAGGATCCAAACCTAAACCTAGTTTTGATGTTCATATTCCATTTCAAAATAGTAACCATTTTTAACAAAACAAAGGTTCTATCCTAAGTATACTAAAACCCAAACCTTAACATTGCAGGTTGAAAACATAACACAAGAAAATAAATTATATCAAACTATAACATTACTCTATTGTCCATTGTGGTAAGTTATGCAAAATATTTGGGTTTGATTTTCGATGCGATGGTTTGACATTTGACTTCAAATTTGATATCGACTATATACTATGTAAGGAAATGAGAAGGATTTTTTTAAGACAGAACATGTGACAACGATACGTCCTCTAGCTGTCAGCAATCAGGTGTGTTGTGAAACCATAGGGGTTTTCAATGCACTTTGAAGAATGAGCTAATCACTTCGATGGGGTTTTGGTATAGTGTTAGTTGTTCTTTCCAAAATGTTACTCGGATCCTACATTCTCTACTCTGCATTACTTCCATAGTGAACAGAGATGATGGAGTCATAACCCTTGGCCCTCAACACCTAAACCCTTTGTTGTGGAAGACTTTGATTTTTGATTGAGTTTTCACAAAGTCGCCAACGCTAAAAAAAGAGTAAGCTCCTCTGTACTTATGAACTGGTCTCCTTCCTTTACAAAACATTTTTGCCATTAACAAATGATAACTTTTGGATTTGTAGGTGATTCACAGGTTGGTTCCTCTGCGACAAAGTTCTTGGTTTGGAAACTAGCCAAGAGGGTATTCCAGTCGGTAAGACTCATGGCTATTCCTTTTGTGGCTCTGTGAATCAATCTTGGTCTCATAGAGTAAAGCATTAGGTTTTTATCTTTGAATAGGCTGGTCATTGTGAAAGTGAAATATGTGTATATAAATTAATGGAGTTTGTATTACACATGGAGTCTTTTAAAATTTGTATTATGGTTCTCCTGTAGCGATTGGGTATACAATTTCTTAATTCGTTGTTTTTATTGCATTGTTTCATGTTGCTGTAACTTGATAAGACCATGTAGTCTTATGGTTGATCTTTGTTTTGGGTTATGAAGCCACTGCTGTAAAATTATTACTAGTTTCTATATTGTAATGGTTATATCGTTGATTGATACTCGTGAGGGTTTATATAATTCCTTGTTCTTTAACAATCGGATGTTATGTGTAAAGAATTACAAAATGTTCAGTATATTAAACCTTAATTTGATTACAGGGTTTGCATTTCTATTAAACAATGAAGTCATAAAGTAGTGTATTTAAATTATAAAACCTTACAAGGTTAATTTACTATTCACTAAATGTTGGTAGAGATTTGGCCATGAGGCCTCTCTTGTTATTCTTCCAGTTTAAGAAGTTTAAGGGTCGTAAGGGAAGTTTCTAATAGTATAATTGTGTAAATTAAGTTAAATACAATCCTAAGGTTTTATTGTTTTTGTTTAAAATATTTAAAAACGACTATGAGGTCTCTAGCCCGTGAAGTACCAATGAGAATGGTGAAAATGCTGAAAAGGGATTTAACGCTTATCTTGAGCATTGAAAATGTTAAAATTAATGTTAATAGTAATAGGACCTAAGGCCATAGGTAATACATCACAAATTTTAGGACGTGAGGCCTTTTTACATTAGAACCATTGTTTTCCAAATTCAAACTTTGTTTAGCTATGAAACTATTTCGAAAAAGAAAATTTTAACCCTAAGGCTGTTTGTAATCTTACTTTTGTAAGAAAATCCTGCAAATAACAACACCAGCCTGACTTGAAGCCTGTAAATAGTTCTATATTCTGTCGATAATCTTGACTTGGTGTTATTAAACAGTTATAATCATTAAGAAACTAGGCTTAATATGCCCTTATGTGAACTAGCTTAGTTATTATTGTTCATTTTAAACCCTAGTTATTCTAAATTAATCCTAGAGTTTATTTAAGGGGATAAGACTCGATCCTAGACATATTATTGTAAATAGAAGTATTAAGAATGAACTTGGATCTGAACATTAAATACGTTCAATTCTATATAATCTTATTTTAGGTTTTTACCGTAAATAGTTTACAATGCTATGAACAGGATTTTGTTCTTAAGTGGATGCGTATAAATCCTTATAAAAAGAATATCCATGTTATAGTAGATCTCTATGTTTGTTTAATACTATGGTACCTTTACAAGTCCTTACTGTATTTGATTTAAGGTTACTCTACATAGTTACGTCCCTATTACTAACATTTTAATAGCTTGTAATACATGTAGAAATAATCTAAAATTGATATAGAGAGAAGATTGCTTAGATTATGAAATACTTTTACAGAGACTACTAAACCAACATATCTATCCATGAATTTGAATACCAATAAATATAGTTCCTAACAACATTAAGATAAATAGATTATAAAACATTCTAATTACAATTCCTGAGCATAATTGAAAATGAAAGAACATATTAAAAAATCAAATAGCAATTGAACCTGGACAGAATGCAAAAAGGGGACAAACACCCATGGGAGACTGTTCCACCCAACCTTCTCCTGAAGCATTCAAAGATACTTTCTTAGGACCCCTGATCTTGTTCACTGAACCACTAGGATGAAGATATCTGTCACACAACAGACTTTTGCAACTTAGCACTCAGTAGTAGAGTTATCTCAGTAAATCACTTTAGCTATCCCCTCATCAAATTCCTTGTGTTCCTGACTTTTCATCTTGCAACAGTCACAAGGTTCATTCTATGAGAAATAGGAATGAGTAGTGAGCCTCTTGCTCAATTTGATGGTTTACATAAGATTTCCTAGGTCTTTGGGTCAGTTTTGGAATTAAATGAGCCACCAGCTCAGTGCCACCCTCTCAAGGAACATGACCACATTTTCTAGATATTATGCTCCTGCAGCAGCTACCGTAGTGAATGCTAGTGCCACCACTTGTCAACTAGCCTTCTACATCTGCTCCTTCCTCCTAGTGGGTTAGTGAACACTCATTTAACAGTATCCCCCACATAGGGGTCTCCTTTTATTAATTATTAAAATAAATAATTCTTCAATTACAGTCATCCTTGACCCACTTGGTCATAAAGTTTACAATAAAAATTAACACAATTGGTTTGCTTAAATAAATAATAAATATTTATTTATTTTGTGTTCTAGGTATGCTACAAACACCCCCCTTTAAGCTCAACATCATCCTCGATGTTGCTTAAGTTATTCTGATTCTTCTTGGAACAGAGCTGGATATGCCACCCACATATAGCTCTCCAATTCCCAGGTTGCTTCATCTGGATTGAGGTGTTTCCATTGCACCTTTACCTGTCCAATGGTGCAATTTCAAATAAAAATTTCCCTCCCGTCGAGAATACAATCCGATTCCACCAGAAAATCTTTCCTAGTTCTACCTTAATCACATTCCAGTGAATCAAATTAGTAGCATCATGTATATACTTTTTCAAAATAGAAAAGTGAAAAACATTATGTACTATAATATTTGGTGGCAAAGCTAATTGATATTCCACTAGCCCCACCCTTGTCAATATTTCAAATGGTCCGTAATACCTCGGTGTTAATTTAGCACAACTTCCTAGTTTAAAGGAGCTCTTTCTAGGTTTCACCTTAACAAACACATTCTCACCTACTTGGAATTCCTTTGGAGTTCTTTTAAGGTCGACATGACTCTTCTGTCTGTCTTGATCAATTTTCAAGTTGCTTTGTACCCATTTCGCTATTAGTTCCAATTCTTTTAACATGTCAGGTCCTAACATCAATCTATCTACTGGATTACTCTATGTAATAGAAGTGTAACACTTTCTACCATATAATATTTCAAAAGGAATAAGCTTTACTGAAGCTTGATGATGGTTATTGTAAGAAAATTCAACCAAATGCAAATAGTCTTCCCACTTCTTGGGATAGTATCTAACATACATTCATAACATGTATTCTAATACTTGATTGACTCTTTCTATTTTTCCATCCGTTTGCAAATGGTAAGCAGTATTGAAATTCAATTTAGCATCTAATCCTTTAAATAAAGTTTCCCAAGAATTACTAGTAAATTTAGGATCTCTGTCAGAAATTATTACCTTTGGAATTCCATGTAGACGAAATATTTCTTTCATCATCAATATTAGCAGCTTTATAAGTTGTTTTAACAGGGATAAGGTGTGATTCTTTCAATTAGTTTATCCACAACTACCATTATTGAATCATTTTGTTTCTGGTTTTTAGGTAAACCAGTTACAAAGTCAAGACTGATGACTTCCCATTTCCAATTTGGAAATGGTAATGGATGTAAAAGGCCTGCTGGGTGTTGATGTTCAAATTTAACTTGCTGACATTAAATACACCTAGCTAAAAATTCAGCAACTTCATATTTCATATTAGACCAAAAGTACTATTTTCTCAACATGGTTATCATCTTTTGATACCACAAATCTCCAGAATAAGCACTTTTATGTAATTCATTCAAAATCAGTAGCTTAACTTACGGTATATTCGACAAATAAATTCTATTTTTATATAGTATTAGACCTTTTTCATTAAAACTGTAATCTGTAATTATATTTTCAGATACATTCTGAGTTACCTTTTCTTGCAAACTCTGGTATTCTAGGTCTCGCTTTATTCCTTCTTCCAATTTATCTTCTAAATCAGTCTTATAACTGCTAATGGTAGCTACAAAACTTGTTATTGCATTCATGCTTAATGCATCAACCACTTTATTTTCTTTCCCTTTAATGTGCTTGATTTAGAAATCATACTTGCTAAGGAAAGCTATCCATCTATCTTGCCATCTAGATTTTGTTGATCAAGCTAATGTTTTAGGCTTATATTATTGGGCATTAGCTAAAATATTTTACCTATTAAGTGATGGCACCACATTTTCAAAGCATGGATTATGACAGCCAACTCTAAGTCATAAGTTGCATAGTTCTTTTCGTGAATTTTTAATTTTCTTGATTCGTATGCAATTGCATGACCTTCTTGTGTTAGTACTCCACCCATAACTTTGTTGCATGCATCAATGCATACGATGAAATCTTTGTTTGGATGTTATATATTTAGAATGGGTGCAGTGGTTAACAATCCTTTCAGTTTATTAAACCTATCTTCGCATTTATGATACCAAACAAATTTATTACCTTTTTTTCTGTAACGAAGTTATAGGGTTTGCATTTTTTTGAAAATCCTTCAATAAATATTTTGTAATAACCTATTATTCCCATAAATGATCATACATCAGTTACATCCTTAGTAACAGGCCAATCAATTATAGCTCCTATTTTATCTGGGTCCACCGATATCCCTTCTTTAGATATTACGTTCCCTAAATATTATGTCTTATCTTTATAAAATTCACATTTCCTGAACTTAGAATATAGCTCATGTTCTCTTAACACTTGTAGTATTATCTTTAGGTGTTCATCATGTTATTCTTTTGTCTTAGAATAAATTAATATGTTGTCTATAAAGATGACTACAAATTTGTCTAAGTACTTACTTAGGACACTATTCATTAAGAACATAAAGATTGTTGGTGCTTTTGTTAGCCCGAAGGGTATAATCACAAATTCATAGTACCTATATTTTGTCCTAAAGATAGCCTTAAAGATGTCTTCATCTTTAATTCTGAATTGGTGATACCCAGATTTTAAGTTGATCTTTGAGAATATCGTCGCTCTGTGTATCTGATCAAACAGATCATCAATGCGGGGTAAAGGATACCTGTTCTTAATTGTCATTTTATTAAGTTGGCGGTATTCCATACATAGACGTAAATTACTGTCTTTTAACAAAAAGGACCGGTGCTCCCCAAGGAGATACACTTGGTATTACATAATGTTTATCTATTAACTCTTGTAATTATAATTTTAATTCATTTAGCTCCAAGATATTCATTCGATAGGGATCCTTTGAGTTAGGTACTGCACCTGGTACTAATTCGATTGTAAAATCCATATCTCTTTTGGGCGATAATCCTGGAATTTCTTCCGAGAATACATCCGTGAAATCTTGTAGGATTGGAATATCCTCAAATCCTAGTTTATCTTCTTTACCAATTTCTTCATTATTTATTATGTGTACAACAAATACTTTATGACCGTTTCTTACATCCTTTTTCATTTACAAAGCTGAAATGTGTCTAACATATATCTTTCTAGGTATTCTCGTGACAGTAATTCTTTCTCCTTCATTATTTAAACAAGTAAAAGTTTTTTGAAAACAGTTTAAAATCACTTGCTATTTTTCTAGCCAATTCGTTCATATTAGGAAATCATAGGATCCTAATGGTAACACATTTAACTTGATCTGAGTTTCAAACTGACTCATAAGACAATTACAACTTTCAACATAATTTACTACCTTTCTTTTAGTTCATGTAGCTAATTGGACTAGCCAGGATTTTTCAAACTTTTTTAAGGACAAGTTGCACTTTTCCACTTTGCTAGGAGATATATAACTCAAACTAGCACCTGGATCAATTAAGATGGAAACAAAAAAATTTTGTGTCATACCTTTCACTTCCACCATGGAAGTCTGATGATACGCCTGTCGGTTCTCGAGAGCTACATTTATCTTGTGTATCTTGTTGGCCACATCTCCAACTGTTTCCTCTTCCTGGATAGTGTGTATGTTTCTAATGTTTCCTTCCATTTCGGACAATACTTGGCGTAATGCGGTCCTTGAAATTCCCAACATTTGACAGGTTCCCTTTGTTCAGTATTTTTAACAAATTGTTAGACATGGGTGTATCCACGGAGGTGGGTTACAATTTTTGGCAAGGCGATTTTCGAAAAAATGAAAAACTATACCTCGATTGAGCTTTTATTAAACCCTTGATCGAGGTCTTAACACCTCGATCGAAGGTTTAATAAAAGCTCGATCGAGGGTTTAATAAAATCTTGATCGAGGGTTCGTCAGAACATCACTCGAGCTTTTGATAAACCCTCGGTCGAGAATTTAGACCTCGATCAAGGGTTAAAAACATAGCTCAATCGAGGGTTAAACCAGACCTCGATCAAGCATTTTTAATATTCTATAAATAAGCAACAAACCCGTAATCTAATTCACTTCGTTTGTTGGATAGGAAATGGTCATATATATTCATTTGTCTATATGGATTGTAGAGTAATTGGGTTATAGATGTGATTGATCACATGTATGACTCTAATTAATCACATCTATAACACTAATAACTTTACAACTAATATCTATTCATAAAATGTAGAGGAAGTGGCAGTCATGCTAATACATATATATAATATATATATTTATGACTCTAAAGATTATATCCCGAAGTCATGCTAATACATATATATAATGTATATAAGCTAGAGCTTATATATATTATATATAAGAGTAGCTTGATCAAGGGTTTGTCGAAACCTCGATCGAGGGTTTGTCGAAACCTCGATCGAGGGTTTTATAAAACCTCAATCAAGGTTCTGAAAATCCCTCGATCGAGGTATTTGAATACCTCGATCGAGCTTAATACCTCAATTGAGGGCTTGAAAAACAAAGATTTATCCCTCTTTCAAGAAAATCAGTGTTTCTCTATGTCTTCTAGGGGTGTGAACTCTGCCATTCATGGCACACAACTCGGCGGAGTTCATACCGATAGATTCATCACAGAATCATCTATCCATTGAGATATCATGCATGCGTTTTGGCATTCATATGGGTTTCTTTTTTTAATTAGTTCTAAAACTTACACTTAGAAAACCAGACAACAACTTTGAAGCAACTCAAAGAAAAATACGCAGGGTAAAATATACACATCCAAAAATTTCGTAAAAATGCACAGCCCACACATCGACATGTCCTCTTCAAAACGGTGCCTTTGGTTTTTCAATTTTTGAAAACAGTGAAAAAAAATATGGGATGGACACACATGTGTATAAAATGATGTTGAAATCAAATGTGGTCACTTTTTAAAAATAATAAATAATTGTATATTGCGAAATAAATTAACAAAAAAATATGCAGACCACAGTGCATTATTTGTAGATCATGCTCATATATATATATTTTTTTAAATTATTAATATAAGATTGAATTATTGGGGTTGGACACAAGCCACTTATTAACTTCAAATTTTTAAGGTCACGCAGTTCATTAAAAGAAAATTTTCACACATTAAATGACATCGAAATATTTTAAAAAAAATATCATTAAGAAGCCAACATAATATTCTATAATTTCTTTTTCTACTGCAAGTCGAAATTCACATGGCATATATGCGTTTCGAGGGATTCTATCTAGCACAGGAGTAAAAAATCAGGTTTTCATCGCCAAATTTGGCCAAAAAGTGTTACCCACCTGTTGCAGTTGCAATAATTTCCCAAAATTCAAAAAAAATTTAGGACCCTCCTTGTTTTGGATTAGCTTGATTTTCTTCCCTACTTTGATACAATGATTTCTCAGAACATTTGTTTTAATGCCTGGGTTGCTCTACTACTTGATTTAATTGCTACCTTTGGAAAGCCTTTGGAAACCTGCTAGATTGTTGCTGTTGAACGCATTTGAAGCTTGCTGGAATCAGAAGTTGATTTGTTTTGATTTCACACCGTTACGGGTGAATCTAAGCTTTGGCCCTCCGCAGTTGCAGATGAGTTTTGGTTTGCGAAAAGACAAAATATTCCGACTACCGACCCATTGGTTTTTCATGGCAGAAGCTTTTTTGTTTGGGCATCAGATGCTCCTTTGATCTTTTATCCCGCCATTGCGGATGGGCTTTTGATTGTGATTTTCGATTTTCTCCCGACTTGAGCGATTTTCGACTGTTTTCAAGTTTTGAGTCGAAACCTTTTACCGTGTTAATTTCCTCGTTGCGGAAGGATTTGGACTTTCATCCTCCGATTTGAAAACCTTTCGACGTCTGACGCGTGTAAACAGAGTGGAAGCTTTTAGGATTTTTCCTCCGCCGTTGCGGATGGATTTAAGCTTTCACCTCCCGATTGGAAAACCTTTCGACGTCCGATTATTGCCTGCCATGCGTGTATCCTTGGCTAGGTATACGTTGTGCCCGTCCGCCGTTGCGGAAGGTAGATTACTCCCGGCTTCCGATGCAAAAACTCTCCGATGCCCGATTTATTTTTGCTCCTTGCACGTGTGAACGTATATATATATGCGGGGATGGCATTGGGTTGTTATATTGTTTTTTTCTCGCTGCCAAGCACTGTCACCGTCAAGCTGTCGTTTCTTGATCCAGCGAAGGACCCTGTTGTTGGTATACTTGCATCCAGGTGGCAGCCATGGAAGCTTGGACGTCGTCGACCCGCTCATCATCCTGTTGATTGTGTTGCTTTTTCCAGGTAGGCTCCTCGCCTTTTTCTCCCATTACATTTAAATTTCTAGTGGTTTTCTACGGTGGTTTGGGTTTTCCCGGTCATTTTTCTCATCCCGCTAGGTTTCATGCCTGTACAAATGGGGTTTTCACCTTTTTTACCATGGGGGGGATAGTTTAATTGTCGCAGCAGTGTTTCTTTTCCACTGTTCTTTTGCTACCTCGCGCTTAGGGGTTGTGGGGTTTCGACGCAAACAGCTGTTACGCCGTCTGCGCCAAACCACCCCGCACAGTCATGATAGGCAAGAGATAGACATGTCTATGGATTGCTTTGGGGGTGTGTTCGGATGTTGATCCCATGGTGCGTTACCAGGTTTTTAAAGCCCTAGCCGCTTTCACCTGTGCGTTTCTGCGCATCCTCGTCAAGCGTAATGTTGGACCCGTGTACTTCAAGCCGCCCCGTGGGGCACAAAGGTCAATCCCCAACCTATGAGAAGAAGTGTAACAACGTTCGGTGTTAACCAAAAAGAAACCGCAGGGGTAGCGGTGTTGTTAAAACTTCAGAGCTTGCATAGTTTTCCCCGATCTGTCTTGCGTATTGATGGCGCCCACAAAAGATGAAAGCTTTGGACATGTTAATGAAGATGTTGTTCGCTCATTTTTATTGGCATATTTTTCAGAAGTAGATTGCTTGTTTATTTGTGACATGTTTTGCATCATGCTAGATATAGACAGGGCCATTTAAATGCTACACTTTGGTTTTGAGAGCCTGATTAGTTAGGCCATTTTAGGCTATCCATACTTATATATTTTTTACAAATTGCTGTAAGGATACACATAAAAGAAGTAAAACACTACACATTTTCATATAAATATCTACAACTTAAATTGCTCAGTATTACAATGTTATATATGGTAGGCGAAATTCGAATCCACCATGTCAAAGAGGCAGAAGAAAAAGGCCCCTATGGTTGAAGAAGAACCAGAGGTAGAGGTCGTCACAAATACCGAATACATATATGAAGACACCCAATGTGTTTCTGGTGTTGAACCCGAGTACAAATGGGGTGAAATATATAGATTAATTTTCCGCAGGGAGGTTCCCAAGATGGGTCTCGAAGAAGAACCCATCTACGCTAACATAGAGAAGTCCGCCATTATGAAGGTTGCTACCAGACCAGAGCTGTTCCCATGATCTGAGGTAATTAGATGGATTCTGCCCCATGCAGATACAACAACAATGATCATAGGAAATGTTGAAGTCCAGGGCTATGCTGCATTTAGCCCGAGATATGTGGCGTTGGCTTATCACCTTCCAGAACCTCAAATCTTTCTATCTGATGATTGGATGGATAACATCAGAATGGACTTGATAGAAACCATGAAGAGAATGATGTTGGCAGGAAAGAATTTCAGGAATAGAGTGACCCAGGAATATGATACGGCAAATTTGAGGGATCGCTATAGATTTATAGCTCTGATGCTTAATAGGATCTTTGGGAGAGCTCATGGCAGACTCTTCAAGCTGGAATGGATACCTATTATTTTCTACGTTGCATCCCAAGGAACAATTTTCAACCGGGCCAGCCTGGTATCAAGCAGTCTTTCTTCTTGCTTGGCCGCAACCTTGGGAGGAGAATCCAGGAAAAAGTCCGAATTCTATATGAGTTCAATATCGATAGACTGCATACTGTGCAACCAGCCTTTTCCCGGTCTTAGGTGCATCTGGGACAGGGAAAGAATGCCTGTGTATGCTGCTTATAGACCATTGTGGGCTCACCAGTACCATAGCCATTACAGGGAGGTCTGCGAGCAATTCATTATGCCACTCTACACACTCATTTTTCGGAAGGAATGTGACTGTATGTCAGAGGGGGCCATGCAGGTAATAGAAGAACATGCAGACTATTACTTGACTAACGATGGCATGTATTTCAGAATGTTTGGTGGCATGAAATGCCCCTTACTGTTGCCCAAATACGCAACGGATTATATTATTCACAAAGGGGCAGTCAGGCAGGTGTTTATTGATGGAATAGGTAATTTCCTGTTTGAACAGAAGAAGACTGCATACCCTCCTTTGCCATTCAAGCTAGGTAGCTACAAATTCACCAAGGTGAAAAAGCTGCTAAATTCATAGATGAATTGGGGAAGTTCCATTTTGGTGAAATGCCATTTCATAGGAGCGATTCCCAAGGTAAAGTGGTGGAGCATTGTAAAGAACACAAGGTTCACTTTGAGTATACTCACCACTTTGATAAGGAAGAATCTGTCTTCCAAAGTGCCCCTAACATGACAGCTCTAAAAAGAAGGTTCAAGCCAAAAATCACCACTAAAGGTGGAAAAGGGGCTGAGCAAGCCAAAGATGAAGAGGAGGCTAAGAGGAGACAGGAGGAGGCCCAGAAACTAGCACAGGAAGCTGCAGAATGGCTTCATAGTGAAGAAGAAGGAAAAAGAAATGCTGCCCAAGAAGCAGCTGAGAAAGCACAAGAAGCAGCCAAAGAGGCTGAAGAAGCAGCTAGGAAAGCAGCTGAAGAAGCGAAGAGAAAGCTAGATGAGGAACTGAGAGAGCAGGAAGCTGAAAGAATAAAGTTGACACAGCAGTCAGTTTTTGAAACAGCTACAGGGCAGACCCAGGAGGAGGAAAACCTCAAGGTGCAGACCTCTCAAGTACTTGCTGCCAGCACCCCTGTGGCCCCTACGCTCCAGCTAGTGCCTTTCGTCCAGAAAAAGGGAGAAGAATTCCCTGACTTCAATACTGTCTATTATGAAAGATCCACCAAGAGAATAATGAGGAGGAAAGAAAAGAAAGTTGAAGCGGAAGATCTATCAGGAAGGATGGTAACAGATATAGCCGTCATGTTGGGGACAGACCTGGATCCTAGGGTCACGCTGAGAGCCGGGGCTACAATGATCGATGCCTCAGAAGATAACATAAATAGGGTGATGACTGAACTAGAGTCATCTAAGAAATCCTCAGCTCAGCTGAAGGATACCTTGAGCAAAGAAAGAGAGGAAGGAAACAGATTAAAGCGAAAATTTGAACACTTACAGAGGGAAACGAAGACTGCTGAAGCTGAATTACAGATTCTACATGAAGAAAGACAGTCTCAGGAGGCTACACAAGAGTGCCTTGAGCAAGTGCAAGAAAAATATCAAGAGCTGAAGAAGGAGAAGGATCAGTTGCTGGGAAAGGTGGAAGAACTAGAAGAGCAGCAGAGGATCCTCTTGCAGGCCAATGATGTACACACCCTAGAGCTGAACAAAAAACATCAAGAGTAGCTTACCTCCCTGATTGCCAATTTGTAGGCAGCAAAGGAATAGCAAGTCAATCCCTAGCCATTCAAAGAACATATCCTGGCTCAGAAGGATAAAATGCTACAGCTGCAGATTGCTCTAGAGGAAGAAAGGTGCAAAGTCCTTCAGATTGATAGCCGGTTAGAGGAGATCATGGAAACATCCTCCTACTTCGTGGACAGATCCCAGGATGTTCTCGAAATTTTGAATGTCAAAATGGCAAGGCTTGAAAGTAATGCAGAAACTCCAGCAGAGCTGCCAGTCAAGGACCATCAAGCCCTCAAAAGAGATCATGACCTAATAGAGTTCGCTGTCAGCACCACTGAAGACTTCAAGAAGGCTATCAAAAGGACATAGGGAGCATGCTTAGAATAGTTCAGAAGGCTCCTTAACACATACAACAGGTGTCAGATAGAAGCTGAACATAAGCTTGATGAGTTTCCAGACCTTGAGACATTTATAGGAATATTGCAGAGTAGATATCAGGATGCAGAGGCCAGAACGCGACAGATCAAGGCCATTAATGACCTAGTTTTGAAGAATGAAGTAGGTCACCCAGCTGTCAGCGTGCAATTTTTGGAAGACCAGCTTTGGTTGAGCCCATCAAGGATAGAGGCCATAAGGAACCAAGTTGCAAAATTTGAAATCAATATTTAGTTCTTGGAACCTTGCGCCTTTGAAGGTATGGCTGCTGAAGCGTCAGCATGGAGGAAGTTTTTAGATACCCAGGCGGGACCCTCCTTGTTAGCACCTATATTGAAATAAAAACAATATAAGACCATGGGGGAGGTAAAATGATGTTTTTTAAATACTTTGGTCTAAAGGTATAACACAAAGGTGAGGTGATAATCTAAAGATCAGCCAAATCAGCGAAAATCCAAGGTCGTGGTTGAATAAAGGAGCCGATCCATGGCTAATACCCCCTCCGCCTTTCAAAACATGCGGGGAAGATAGGAGAAATGTGGATCTTTAACCGCCTGCACCAATCAAGGGATATGGAATTGATCGGAGACGATCTGCGGCTCATATCAAATCCGGTGTGTGAAAGTGCAAGATAGTTAAAGATGTGGAGGCTGGCGGAATCATAGATGCTCCTCTCGATCCGACGGTGGAGGGGCGGAGACGGATCACATCCAAGGTAGAGATTGATTTCAGAACTAGGAGCTGCATGTCGGATAAGCCCGGGGGGCTGCCAGCGGAATGAGTTAACCCCTGTTTGATCTAACGGTGGAAGATCGATGTGAGCCAGATCAATGGCTGTCGCGAGTTCCAGAGAGTGAAGCCGCGCGGGGGATAAGCCCACATCTCCCAGAGGAATTAGTTAGGCGACAACAGATCTGACGGACGACAGGTGCCAGACAATAGATCTACGATGGAGAGCGATTCCAGAGGGTGAAGGTGCGCGGAGGAGAATTCCAGATTGCCCAGCGGAATGTGGTACGTGTCCCAGGATCCGACGGTTGACAAGCGCCGGGAGATAGATCTACGGCGGAGGATAATTCCGGAGGGTGAAAGTGAGCGGAGGATAATTCCAGATTGCCCAGCGGAATTGTGTACGTGGCGCTTGATCCAACGGTGCGAGGTTAAAAACAGATCACATCGACGGCTGTGGATGGGTCCGGAACTCAGAATTGCGCGACGGATAAAGCTAGGAGGCCCAGCGGAATGTGGAACGTGGCGCTTGATCCAACGGTGAACGGTGGAGGGCGCATCACATCGACGGTCTTGAGTGAGCCCGGGATGGAGACTTACACGGTGCTTATCACTAAGGTGCTCGGCGGAAAGGGACACGTGACGCGCGATCTGACGGCCAGGAATTTGCATAGAAGAGATCAGCGGTCGGAAAGGAACCCGGAGAAGGAAGATGCACGGCCGTTAAGAGATAAGTGGTGGTTGCGGAAATAAATGTTTCCCACGTGCCCAATCAGGTGGTCCTATAAAGGCAAAATCTACCTCTCTTGTGATTATTTTATTCCTCGGGGCCCGGCGAAAAAGGACCTGTCAATTTGGATGCTTCCAGTTGTCAGTACTAGGCGCATTCCGAGCACACACCTTCACAGTGAGCCAGGTAGGACCTTAATCCTGTAAATACTTTGCCTAGTTATCATTATAAATTAGGAAATGGATCGACAGAGCGAAGCCTCTGTGTCTGGTCGGGTCCCGGATGAAAGAGAAGAGTTCTTGGTAGATAGGCACAGGGGTGTCTGCGACCCTTTCCTGTCTATTGGTAGTGTGTGTGACAGCAAAGAGAGACTGTGGTCTTATTATTCGCAGGGGAATGACGTCCTGAATGTATGCAAGTCCTTTTTATACTTTTTTGCCCTGGAACAAACCCTCCACTTCCCTGAATTCGCCAAATGGTGCGCAATAAATTATTCTCCCTCTCAGAGAGTCATTGTGAGTTAGTCTGCATCGAAGATACTATGTAAAATTGACGCTTCGGTCATTCGACAGCCTATTATCCTCAAGGGAATGGGTTGGCTGAGTCTTCAAACAAAAGTTTAGTGAGGATCATCAAAAAGCTGTTGGAGGACAATAAGAGGTCCTGGCATACAAAATTGAAATATGCTCTATGGGCTGATAGGATTAGCACAAAGAGAGCAATCGGCATGTCTCCTTTCCAACTGGTGTATGGAGCCGACGTGATCTTTCCGGCATCCTTAGGGGTTCCAGTTATGAGATATTTTCAAGATCAGCAAGAAGAACCGAATCACATACAGCGGAGGATCAATCAGATCATTGAGCTGGAAGAACGAAGGTACAAGGCTTATGACAAAGTGCAGTCGCATCAAGAAAAAATGAAAAGTACTTTTGAAAGAAGGGTTAAAGAGGAGCAATTTCAGATGGATGACCTGGTTTTAAAGTGGGATGCCCCAAACGAAGATAAGCATGGAAAATTCGATCCTATGTGGGTCGGGTCTTACGTTATTGCTGGATATCGAGGGCAAAATGCATTCTTACTGGAGTATACAAACGGGGTTCCTCTTGAGAGCAACCCTGTCAATGGGAGATATCTGAAGTATTACCTATCCTAGTGGAGGAAGGTAAAACTTGTATTATAGACTGTACATATTTGCTTTTCCAGTCAATAAGATGGGTAAGCCGAAGGTATTTGGAACTTGCTGTGAAAGCCCCAGAGTCCGGGAGGCATACCATTCCTTTCTAAAAATATACAAAAATGATATAATTGCAAAAACAAAAAATGGGTTTCCGGAAGTCATTGTGCAGAGTAGAAGAACAGGCACCTGGTCTACGAGTTCTTTGATACCTCGCAGGGAGGATATCATCCCCAGATGGAGCCAGCTGTTAGCACCTATATTGAAATAAAAACAATATAAGACCATGGGGGAGGTAAAATGATGTTTTTTAAATACTTTGGTCTAAAGGTATAATACAAAGGTGAGGTGATAATCTAAAGATCAGCCAAATCAGTGAAAATCCAAGGTCGTGGTTGAAGAAAGGAGCCGATCCATGGCTAATACCCCCTCCGCCTTTCAAAACATGTGGGGAAGATAGGAGAAATGTGGATCTTTAACCGCCTGCACCAATCAAGGGCTATGGAATTGATCGGAGATGATCTGCGGCTCATATCAAATCCAATGTGCGAAAGTGCAAGATAGTTAAAGATGTGGAGGCTGGCCGAATCTCAGATGCTCCTCTCGATCCGACGGTGGAGTTGCGGAGATGGATCACATCCACGGTAGAGATTGATTTCGGAACCAGGAGCTGCACGTCGGATAAGCCCGGGGGGCTGCCAGCGGAATGAGTTAACCCCTGTTTGATCTAACGGTGAAAGATCGACGTGAGCCAGATCAATGGCTGTCGTGAGTTCTGGAGAGTGAAGCTGCGCAGGAGATAAGCCCACATCTCCCAGCGGAATTAGTTAGGCGACAACAGATCTGACGGACGACAGGTGCCGGACAATAGATCTACGACGGAGAGCGATTCTGGAGGGTGAAGGTGCGCGGAGGATAATTCCAGATTGCCCAGCGGAATGTGGTACGTGTCCCAGGATCCGACGGTTGACAAGCGTCGGGAGATAGATCTACGGCGGAGGATAATTCCGGAGGGTGAAAGTGCGTGGAGGATAATTCCAGATTGCCCAGCGGAATTGTGTACGTGGCACTTGATCAAACGGTGCAAGGTTAAAAACAGATCACATCAATGGCTGTGGATGGGTCCGGAACTCAGAGTTGCGGGACGGATAAAGCCAGGAGGCCCAGCGGAATGTGGAATGTGGCGCTTGATCCAACGGTGAACGGTGGAGGGCGCGTCACATCGACGGTCTTGAGAGAGCCCGGGATGGAGACTTACATGATGCTTATCACTAAGGTGCCCGGCGGAAAAAGACACGTGACGCGTGATCCGACAGCCAAGAATTTGCATAGAAGAGATCAGCGGTCGGAAAGGAACCCAGAGAAGGAAGATGCACGGCCGTTAAGAGATAAGTGGTGGTTGCGGAAATAAATGTTTCCCACGTGCCCAATCAGGTGGTCCTATAAAGGTAAAATCTACCTCTCTTGCGATTATTTTATTCCTCGGGGCCCGGCGAAAAAGGACCTGTCGATTTGGACGCTTCCAGTTGTCAGTACCAGGCACATTCCGAGCACACGCCTTCACAGTGAGCCAGGTAGGACCTTAATCCTGTAACTCCTTCCCCTAGTTATCATTATAAATTAGGAAATGGATCGACAGAGCGAAGCCTCTGTGTCTGGTCGGGTCCCGGATGAAAGAGAAGAGTTCTTGGTAGATAGGCACAGGGGTGTCTACGACCCTTTCCTGTCTACTGGTAGTGTGTCTGACAGCAAAGAGAGACTGTGGTCTTATTATTCGCAGGGGAATGACGTCCTGAATGTATGCAAGTCCTTTTTATACTTTTTCACCCTGGAAAAAACCCTCCACTTCCCTGAATTCGCCGAATGGTGCGCAATAAATTATTCTCCCTCTTAGAGAGTCATTGTGAGTCAGTCTGCGTCGAAGATACTGTGTAAAATTGACGCTTTGGTCATTAGAGAAAATCTTAGTTTGCCCGAGGGTTACCCTGTAAACTGTGAGTCTGTAAATGAAGCTGTCCTTGCCGAGTTTTTCAAAAGTTGCAAAGGAGATGCTCGCTCTCGGTTCCTGTCAAGTATCCTGAAGGAAGGTCAGTCCCTTGAGGGCCTTTCCTTGCCTTACCCCTTGCACGTTTTTAGGACCGAGGTGCAATTGGTAATGTCTTTAGTTTGCCAAGTGTTAGTTCTAGATGATGATTGTCATATAGGTGAGGTTGTCCTTGGTTTCGTATTAAAAATAAATTCTTTGAGTCCCAAGTCCCAGTCAGTTCCTGTGCTCAACTTAGACGAGTATCTTGCCGAAACGATCCACCTCCAGTTGACAGAATTTCCCAAAGTCCAGTTTTTTAGGTTTCAAACACACCTGCTTAATATGTTGTTATGTTCTAATGTTACAGAATTGAAGTTCTTAAGTACTCTCTCCTCTTCTGATTTGCCAAAGCAAATCAATCTGATCGAATTTGCTAATTCGATCATGTCCGAAATCTACAAGATGATGTTTGATGAAGAATTGCCCCGGGTCCTCGAGGAAATGAAATGTTTGATGCAGTCTTCACCCGAAGGGCGGGTGGGAGACTGGTTCTTGTATAAATACTATACAGTTTTGAGAGTGTATGGCTTTACTGGTCAGCCTTACAGGTTGCCATCCTTTTTAACCCCAAGGATTTTTGCTCTAGAGTTCATGAGACAAAGGTTGTTATCAGAGGAGGAGCACTTCGGTGCGTTCAGAAAATCATTGAATATTAAATTTCCAGTTAAGGTCAGCCCTTTCATTTTTAAAAGCAAAGGTGCCCTGGCATGTATAGAGAAATTGATGGAAGATATGGATTTCGTGAAGGATGTAAATATGAATTACGACCCCTACTAGGTGATATCATTTAGAAAGCAAGCGAACAGAAACAAACCGTTTGAGCATCAAGCTGTTGAAGGGTTAGCTGAAATAGCTAATTTGCTGCAGTTCACTGACGAGTCCAGAGCTGAGACAGAAGCACGTCCTGCATCTCGCTCAGAGATCCAAATCACAGAGGGTGTCAGTGTTGCATTCAAGAGGAGTTTGGCCGAGACCGAAAATATGGAAATGGACGAAGAGACGTCCCATAAGAAGGCGAAGCTGCTCGGAGTGGGTGAAATTATGGATGAAGAGGTGTCCGGTGTTTTCAAGAAGGCGGCCTTAGTCCCCATGAAAACCGTACAGGTCAGTCAGTTTTCTTTTAAAGATTTAGAAAGTGATGATAACAGTCCAGAATCTGGCCCCTTGTTTAAATCAAAGGAAGAGCTCAAGACGAGCTACCTAGAGAAGAGGAAGCAATCCATGGAGGAAATGAGAAATCTGTTCCCAAGGGTGAGAAATCTGTGCAGTTTTAAAACATCTCTAGTTGCTGCTAGAGATGCTGAGAAGAATACTTTCAAGGTGGCCGTTGTAAATGATAAGAAAATGTCTGAAATAGAAATCCGTCTGGATAAAATTAGTACTCCAGACAAGATTCAGTTGCACAAGCAAACCAGGGACATTCTCTATTCAGACCTGTTGCAGGCCATGGTTAGGATAAGCAAGCTGCAAGCATTGGTAGACAAATTGGAGGTCCAGTTTAAACATGAGAAGGTGGAAAACAGAGCAAATGTTATTCAAGTGAAGAAGTTGCAAGCAGACATAGCCAGTTCGGACAATACCGAAGTCGTGAAGAAGTTACTAGAGGAAAAAGATAATGCCTTACGGGTTTTAAAGAAGAGATTGAAAATGCCAGGCTCTGAACATGTCCAATCAACTGAATTGATAGCCCTCCAGGAGGAAAAAGATAAACTCCATCAGGAAATGATGGAATACAAAGGGAGGGCTGGAGAGCTGCAGGAGGAAAAAGATAAGTGGAATGCCGAGAAGGAGGAACTGCTGTCCCAGATCTCCGTGATGAAAAAATATCAAACCGAGGAAAAGGAGATTATGGATGAGCTGATAAGCCAGACCCCTACAGGTGACGACTTATCTATTGTGAATATTCAGAGGCCGCTAGCTGATTTTTCTGCAGATGACTTATTGGTGTCGATGTCACAGGTAAGTTTGAAAGACGAGGAAATCAAAGAGTTGACGACTGAGGTTGAGAAGGTGAAAGCCGAGTTAACCAAGGTAAGCAAAGACAGGAAAAAACTCTTAGAGGACAAGATCCAATTACAGAAGAAGGTCAAAGAGCTGAAGGAAAAATGTATTGGGAAGGGCCCTCTTCAGGGGGCGAAGCATATTATTTGGGATACCCTAAGTATTGAAATTACCAAGTTCCACCACTACCTAAATTATGTTGATGATTTGTGTGGATTGATAGATTCGGCCCAGCAAAGGTTGATACTGGTGAACGAGCACATGGCGAAAAGACTACTGACGACAACTCAAAACACCTTGAGTTTCCTGAATTCATTAATGTACCAAAAGTTGAATGACATGGGTATAAAGGACATGGTATCAATAGTCCTATCAGCAAAGAAAATCATTCATAAACACCAGTTAATGAAGATTGTTCAGGACAAATCAGAGGAATTGGTTGTGCAGGTCAATAAGTTCAAAAAGGAATTTGAGGGGCTGTTCAATGACGGGTTGCCATGCTTCTGGAATGAAAAGGGTCGAATGCTCCCGCAGGAACATTACAACAACCTGCTTGTCAGGGCTCGCATGGACCATTCGAAATTCAATGACTTGGAGAAGAGCTTGTCAGGACAGACCATTGTGGACGTGCTAACAGGAGATTTCGAAGTCCTACGGAAGTTCACATTCATCAGAGCCAGATTGCCAAAAAAGTCTTATGAAACATACATGGAGCTCGAAGTGGCCATTCAGGAGATGATGGAAAGCGACACTCCAAGTTCCGAACAGTGGAAAGCGGTAGAGCGGCTGGGGAAAACAAAGTATATTCTTCCCCTGTAGGAACAGGTGTCAAGTGCTGAAGAGCTGATCTGGCGAAGGTGGGCAAGGATGTGGAGCTGACGAAGCAGAGGCGTGGAGCTGTTGGGGCGAAGACATGGAAGCTGTTAGGCCTAAGTTTGTTATCCAGTTGAGTCATGCTTTGTGATCAGTTATGAATAGAATTGTAACAACTTCCTAGTGGTGTAGGATTTTAGTTACAAACTCTGATTTACGCCAGTCATTCTGTTATTGATCTGCTGGAGGCAGACGTATTATTTGATCTATAAATTTTTATCTCTTTTATGAGATGGGGGTTGGAACCCATCATAGCAAGTGATTTGTGGAGAACATATTTGTCTTATTTTATATACCAAATGAATGCATGAGAGTTCTTTTTTCAGAGATTCATGTATCATGGTCATTGCAGTTCGTGCTTTCTTTCTCTGTGCAATTGTAATCTTTCCTGTGTAACGCTCCATTCTATTTTTCTTTCGTATCTGGAACATAGTGTTTGATGATTTAGAATTCATATATGTATGCTCTATTCATCGTTTTAGGTATTGCATGATTTTTATTCTGCTAAAGTTGATATGGAATTCGTCTTAGACGCTCTGTATTGATGGATTGTTCTTTCGTCTTCTTCTACTTCACCTTGACAAATGAAATGACTGCAATTCTGTGATTATCTTGCCTTTGAAAAATCCTTTGTATGCATTTTGGGAATCTTTTATGTGTATATGACTCCGTTACCCAATGGATATGTGGTTGTTTCAACCAAGTAAATGAACCTTTAAATATCGTTGCTGTTTGGTCTTGAAAATTTGTAAAGTTTCATTATTGAGAGATTACTCTCTGGAAGAGAATACCAATATCTTCCTAAAGTGGTTTCGCTGTTACCTCGGGGTGTACCTTCTACAACCTGGGTACATTCTGAGTGCTAACAAACTGGCGTCGTTGCCGGGGACCGAAAGTGCATATCTGCCCTGGGGAAACGACAAAGAGTAAGAGAGATTTCTGTGGGCAAACAGGAATTTTGAAAACAGAAGGAGGTTGTACCTTTGCCCTGGCGAATCCACTGTGAAATTGTTTCAGAATTTAAGAACGACATTCTGGCTTCAAGAAGACATACGCGAGGTAACTCTGATACCGAAATTCTGAAATTTTTTGAGAATCCAGAAAGGTTGTTTAGGAAAAATAAAGAAAAGCTAGACTCTCCTTTGTTCAGCTCATCATCATCACCAGATTCCCTTAATAGCCTAGAAGGGGAAGTTAATACTGCACAAAACCTGCTGAGAACCAATTTTGAATCTGACCTTGAAAATACTGAGTTCAATCCTCATAGGTTAGAAACCTATCTGTCAGATTCCCTCTGGAGGGACCTGCAGCCAACCCCTAAAGCCGAGACACCCACCCTTGATCATATTCAAAGTACCACGGTTCCTGTGAATCCACCCAGACCCATGGCCACTCGATTTGCTCCCTTGCGTCTCCCTTCTATATTGCATGACCTCCCTCAGAACTACTCTTAGAGAATCTCTTTATTTGATGGGGAGGGTGATATAACCGCCAAACAACATGTTGCCAAGTTTGAAGATTTCATTGACCTGGAAGAAGTGGATTATCCTGATGTTAAAATGAGGTTGTTTGCCCAAAGTTTGTCTGGGGAGGCAAAGAAGTGGTTTAAGGATCTTCCCAATGGCTTTATTGTGAATTTTCAGGCTTTTCAGAACGCATTTTTGGATAGATGGTATGACAAACAGAGTCCCTTGCAGTTTTTGTATCAGTATAATGGTCTTAAGAAAGGGGGTTTTGAGTCTGTACATGAATTCTCAAGTAGATTCATGAGGGTCTATAAATCTATTCCCGAAGATATAAAGCCCTCCCCTGCAGCTGCCAAACTGCATTATGCTGGAGCCTTTGATAATGACTTTGCATTCTCTTTGCGGGAGAGAAAATCGGCAACTCTTGCTGCCATGTTTACTGATGCCCTAGAAGTGGAAGCTAACATGATGGTGAGTGGGAAGATGAAACACAGAGATATGGATAGAAGAAGAAAAGAAGAGATTGGACCTTCTGCTTCATCTTCTTCAGTTGATATTAAGTTTGAGATGATGTTGAAAACTATGGAGAAGCTGATGGACAGATTGACTGTGGATACTAGGCCCTTCAATAGAGAGCAAGGGGAACCTCAGATCAGGAATCCAAACTTCAGAAGACCAAATCCCCCTGTTCCTCCCCAGAATAGATAGAGAGACCAGAGGAATCCAAGGAATCAAGAAGAACAGCCCATCCATCCACCTTTCCCTGAAAATTATGTGGGTGACGAGGAAGATCCCCTTGAAAATGAGATTCATCTGTTTGGGGAACAAGATTCGGAAATATACCTGACGGAGGAGGAGCATAATATGTTTGCAGAAGGGGATGTGAATGAAGTATTTGAAAATGAGCAGTATCAAAGGGGTTACTTACATGCAATGGATGATGTTCAAAGGAAAATGCGACTGAGAAATAGAGATGTCCCTATAAATAAGGGGAAGGAAAATCCCAATCAGCCTTCCTCTAGTTCTGCGAATGTAGAAAAGGGAAAGGAACAGCAGGAAGAAACTTCTATGAATAAGGATGTTGAAAAGGATGTACAGAAAGATAAAGCTATAAAGAAGGTGACTCCGATTGATGTGGAAAAGATTGGTGCTGGTTTTAACCTACAGAATGAGCTTTCAAAGCTGAAGATCTCTGTCCCATTTAATGAATTACTGAAAAACACTGAATACAGAGATACTATTGCAAAGATGGTCAAGAGCCAAGGGGAATGGAAATATGACATCTTAAATCTAAATGATGTCAGCCCTGCTATTTCCTTTGGACCGAAGGCCGAAAATTTAGAAGGTGAAGAAGTCCCCCCTTTCTATTTGAGTTTAAATGTGCATGACAAGGTGGTTCATAATGCTATGTTAGATTCTGGAGCATCTCACAATCTGATGCCCAAAGGGGTGGTAGAAAGTTTGGGGTTGGAGGTAACAAGACCTTATAAAGACCTGTACTCTTTTGATTCCAAAAGGGTAAAATGCCTTGGGTTAATTAAGGATATGGTGGTAACCCTGAACAAACTACCTTCTAAGACCATAGTCATGGATGTGGTAGTAGCAGATATCCCAACAAAATTTGGGGTGTTGCTATCAAGGTCTTGGACCTCCAAGCTGAAGGGTAGTTTATAGATGGATATGTCATATGCAACCATCCCTGTCCCAGATGGGAGCAGAAGGTTGTATAGCGAAAAGAGAACCCCTTATGTTGTGAGCAGTCAAGATAGGCCTGAGGTCCACCACATATATGTTGAAGACACTGATTTGGGCTCCTCTATTTTCTTTAATGATGCTACCCCACGTGAGTTGGAAGCTGCATTGCAGGAGAAATCTGGAGAACAGGGGAAGTCCGAAGAGAATAAAGAAATAGAAGCTTTGGAGCAGCAAGCTCTGGAATCAAAACAGAAAAAGGAAGGCCAATGGATCATGTATTTTGATGGATATGTTGCAAAGGTTGGTGCTGGGGCTGGTGTCTACATCATTTCTCCTATTCATGATTTCAAAGCTTTGTCATACAGATTGCTGTTTGAATGCACTAATAATGTAGCAGAGTATGAGGCCCTGTTATTGGGGTTACATGCTTTGAAAGATATGGGGGCTCAGAAGGTCAAGATCTTGGGAGACTCCGAGTTGGTGATAAACCAGGTAAATGAGAGTTATCAAACCAAGCACCCTCAGATGAGGGCTTACAGAAATGAAGTATGGGATATGCTTGGCAACTTCTTTGCAGAGTATACAATTTAGGTGGTTCCAAGGGTTGATAACATGGTGGCTGATTCATTAGTAGTAGCCGCTGGAAAATTCGAAACCCCAATGGCTAGTCAAAAGGAATACCAGGTGGAGATTTTCAACAGACCTTCTATCCCTGACAATTACAAATACTGGCAGGTGTTTGAAGATGACATGCAGATCAGGAGGTTCCTAGAACTTTCGGGGGAGTTTGTGAACACTCACTGTGACAATGAAAATGATAATGATGAGGCTCATGGAAATGACGAAGAGGCTGAAGCAGGGGAAGAAGAGGATAGGAAGTTAAGGAAAACTTTGGGGGGTAAGGATATTATCCAGCTGAAAAGAAATTTCATACCAAGGGGCCTGATCCCTTTAGAAAGGCTTTTTGATCAGAATGATGTTGCCAAGAACCCCAAAGTGAAACCGGTTGGTGATGCAGTTGAAGATAAAAATATTGGCACTGAAGAAAATCCTAAAATCATAAAATTATCCAAGAAGCTACCTGAAAAAGAGAAAGGGGAGTATGTAAAGCTGATGAAAAGGTACACAGATGTGTTTGCTTGGAGTTATGAAGATCTCAAAGAATATGATACATCCATCATACAGCACACTATTCCTATAAATCCTGGAGAGAAACCTTTCAAACAGAAGCTCAGGAGGATCAACCCCAAATTGCTCCCTATCATTGAGAAGGAAATAAAGAAGTTATTTGATGCCAAGATCATCGTAACCCTCAGATTTTCTAAGTGGGTTGCTAATTTGGTCCCTGTCAGGAAAAAGAGTGGAGAGATAAGACTGTGTATAGATTTTCGCAATTTGAATAAGGTCTCCATGAAAGACAACTATCCTCTACCCAAGATGGATCACATGCTGCAGCAAGTGGTGGGAGCTGAAAGGATTTCGATGCTGGATGGCTTTTCCGGGTATAATCAGATCAAAGTATTGCCAGAGGATCAGGAGAAGACTGCCTTTACCACACCATGGGGCACTTTCATGTATGCAAATATGCCTTTTGGTATGATGAATGCAGGAGCCACTTTCCAGCAGGCTATGGACATCGCTTTTGCCAGAGAGATTGGAGTTTTTGTGGTGATCTACATGGATGACATCACAGTCTACTCCAAATCTGACAAAGAACATCTGCATCACCTAGAGAAGGTATTCATGAAGTGTAGGAGATATGGTATATCTCTGAATCCTAAGAAATCTAATTTTTCATTAGAAGAAGGAAAGCTGTTAGGCCATATAATATCCAAAGATGGCATAAAAATCGATCCCAAAAGGGTAAGTGCGATCCTAAAGGTGGGTGAACCCAGGAGCAAGAAGGAGGTGCAGTCTTTTCTGGGGCAAGTAAATTTCTTGAGGAGATTTGTGCCAAGCTTTGCTGATATTTTGATGAATATTACAAATATGTTGAGAAAGGGTCATGAAATAAAGTGAAGTGCGGAAGCTAAGGAGTCATTTTGGGAAATCAAGAAGGCCATTTCTGAGGCACCTGTTCTGGTAAGTCCGAATTTCGCCAAAGAATTTTCAGTATTCTCATATGCTTCGGAACATACTATAGCAGCTGTATTATTGCAGAAAAATGATGAAAACCAGGAACAACCTATAGCCTTTTTCAGTAAAATACTAAGGGATGGGGAACTGAAATATGATATCATGGAAAAGCAAGTGTATGCTTTGGTCAAGGCATTGAAGGATTTTAGAGTATATATCTTGCACTCCCACATAGTTGCCCATGTGCCGACCGCTGCAGTAAAGGCTATTCTGACCCAGCCAGACCCAGAAGGTAGAAGAGCGAAGTGGATAGCCACTCTGTTGGAATATGACATAGAGATAAAGCCCACGAAGCTAGTCAAAGGGAAAGGGTTGGCAAAAATGATGACAAACTCAAATTGTGAATCTTTGCAAATAAATTTCTTATCTCTCCAACCTGACCAGTTGGGCATGAAGATAGAAGTGATGGCTGACTTCATGGCTTCTCCATGGTATTCTAACATTGTGCATGTCCTCAGAAATCTGCAAGCACCAGAAGGACTAGGCAAGTCTAGAGCAAGATCTATGAAGTTGAAGTCTGCTAACTTTTGTATCATAAATAAATATCTCTATTGGAAAGATCCTGGAGGGGTTCTGTTAAATTGTCTTCTGGAAGACGAAGCTCAGTGAGTTGCAGGAGAGTTCCACAGAGGAGACTGCGGCGGAAATCATTCATGGAAGGTAACTGCAAACAAAATCCTGAGAGCTAGTTATTATTGGCCTACATTATTCTCAGATGTATATAAAGAAACCAGCAAATGTCATCAATGCCAAATTTTTTATGGTAAGAGGAAGGTATTGCCTCTCCCTTTGAATCCAATAATAGTAGAAGCTCCTTTACAGCAGTGGGGATTGGATTTTATTGGTGAAATAAACCCAAATTCATCAGGTCAGCACAGGTGGATTTTGACAGCTACAGACTATTTTACTAAGTGGATAGAAGCCGTTCCTACCAGAAGGGCTACTGAACATGTGATCATGGATTTTCTTGAAGAGAATATACTGGCTCGATTAGGGTGTCCGAAAAGGATAGTAACAGACAATGCAGCTGCTTTCAAATCCAGGAAAATGATAAATTTTTGTCATAAATATCACATAAGTCTCAATCATTCGACAGCCTATTATCTTCAAGGGAATGGGTTGGCTGAGTCTTCAAACAAAAGTTTAGTGAGGATCATCAAAAAGCTGTTGGAGGACAATAAGAGGTCCTGGCATACAAAATTGAAATATGCTCTATGGGCTGATAGGATTAGCACAAAGAGAGAAATCGGCATGTCTCCTTTCCAACTGGTGTATGGAGCCGACGTGATCTTTCCAGCATCCTTAGGGGTTCCAGTTATGAGATATTTTCAATATCAGCAAGAAGAACCGAATCACATACAACGGAGGATCAATCAGATCATTGAGCTGGAAGAACGAAGGTACAAGGCTTATGACAAAGTGCAGTCGCATCAAGAAAAAATGAAAAGTACTTTTGACAGAAGGGTTAAAGAGGAGCAATTTCAGATGGATGACCTGGTTTTAAAGTGGGATGCCCCAAACGAAGATAAGCATGGAAAATTCGATCCTATGTGGGTCGGGCCTTACGTTATTGCTGGATATCGAGGGCAAAATGCATTCTTGCTGGAGTATACAAACGGGGTTCCTCTTGAGAGCAACCCTGTCAATGGGAGATATCTGAAGCATTACCTATCCTAGTGGAGGAAGGTAAAACTTGTATTATAGACTGTACATATTTTCTTTACCAGTCAATAAGATGGGTAAGCCGAAGGTATTTGGAGCTTGCTGTGAAAGCCCCAGAGTCCGGGAGGCATACCATTCCTTTCTAAAAATATACAAAAATGATATAATTGCAAAAACAAAAAATGGGTTTCCGGAAGTCATTGTGCAGAGTAGAAGAACAGGCACCTGGTCTATGAGTTCTTTGATACCTCGCAGGGAGGATATCATCCCCAGATGGAGCCAGCTGTTAGCACCTATATTGAAATAAAAACAATATAACACCATGGGGGAGGTAAAATGATGTTTTTTAAATAATTTGGTCTAAAGGTATAATACAAAGGTGAGGTGATAATCTAAAGATCAACCAAATCAGCGAAAATCCAAGGTCGTGGTTGAAGAAAGGAGTCGATCCATGGCTAATACCCCTCCGCCTTTCAAAACATGTGGGGAAGATAGGAGAAATGTGGATCTTTAACCACCTGCACCAATCAAGGGCTATGGAATTGATCGGAGATGATCTGCGGCTCATATCAAATCCGATGTGTGAAAGTGCAAGATAGTTAAAGATGTGGAGGCTGGCGGAATCACAGATGCTCCTCTCGATCCGACGGTGGAGGGGTGGAGATGGATCACATCCATGGTAGAGATTGATTTCAGAACCAGGAGCTGCACGTCGGATAAGCCCGGGGGGCTGCCAGCGGAATGAGTTAACCCCTGTTTGATCTAACGGTGGAAGATCGACGTGAGCCAGATCAATGGCTGTCGCGAGTTCCGGAGAGTGAAGCCGCGCGGGGGATAAGCCCACATCTCCCAGCAGAATTAGTTAGGCGACAACAGATCTGGTGGACGACAGGTGCCGGACAATAGATCTACGACGGAGAGCGATTCCGGAGGGTGAAGGTGCGTGGAGGATAATTCCAGATTGCCCAGCGGAATGTGGTACGTGTCCCAGGATCTGACGGTTGACAAGCGTCGGGAGATAGATCTACGGCGGAGGATAATTCCGGAGGGTGAAAGTGCACGGAGGATAATTCCAGATTGCCCAGCAGAATTGTGTACGTGGCGCTTGATCCAACAGTGCGAGGTTAAAAACAGATCACATCGACGGCTGTGGATGGGTCCGGAACTCAGAGTTGCGCGACGGATAAAGCCAGGAGGCCCAGCGGAATGTGGAACGTGGCGCTTGATCCAACGGTGAACGGTGGAGGGCGCCTCACATCGACGGTCTTGAGAGAGCCCGGGATGGAGACTTACACGGTGCTTATCACTAAGGTGCCCGGCGGAAAAGGACATGTGACGCGCGATCCGACGGCCAGGAATTTGCATAGAAGAGATCAGCGGTCGGAAAGGAACCCAGAGAAGGAAGATGCACGACTGTTAAGAGATAAGTGGTTGTTGCTGAAATAAATGTTTCCCACGTACCCAATCAGGTGGTCCTATAAAGGCAAAATCTACCTCTCTTGCGATTATTTTATTCCTCGGGGCCCGGCGAAAAAGGACCCGTCGATTTGGACGCTTCCAGTTGTCAGTACCAGGTGCATTCCGAGCACACGCCTTCACAGTGAGCCAGGTAGGACCTTAATCCTGTAACTCCTTCGCCTAGTTATCATTATAAATTGGGAAATGGATCGACAGAGCGAAGCCTCTGTGTCTGGTCGGGTCCCTGATGAAAGAGAAGAGTTCTTGGTAGATAGGCACAGGGGTGTCTGCGACCCTTTCCTGTCTACTGGTAGTGTGTCTGACAGCAAAGAGAGACTGTGGTCTTATTATTCGTAGGGGAATGACGTCCTGAATGTATGCAAGTCCTTTTTATACTTTTTCGCCCTGGAACAAACCCTCCACTTCCCTGAATTCACCGAATGGTGCGCAATAAATTATTCTCCCTCTCAGAGAGTCATTGTGAGTCAGTCTGCGTCGAAGATACTGTGTAAAATTGACGCTTCAGTCATTAGAGAAAATCTTAGTTTGCCCGAGGGTTACCCTGTAAACCGTGAGTCTGTAAATGAAGCTGTCCTTGCTGAGTTTTTCAAAAGTTGCAAAGGAGATGCTCGCTCTCGGTTACTTTCAAGTGTCCTGAAGGAAGGTCAGTCCCTTGAGGGCCTTTCCTTGCCTTACCCCTTGCACGTTTTTAGGACCGAGGTGCAATTGGTAATGTCTTTAGTTTGCCAAGTGTTAGGTCTAGATGACAATTGTCATATAGGTGAGGTTGTCCTTGGTTTCCTATTAAAAATAAATTCTTTGAGTCCCGAGTCCTAGTCAGTTCCTGTGCTCAAATTAGACGAGTATCTTGCCGAAACGATCCACCTCCAGTTGACAGAATTTCCCAAAGTCTAGTTTTTTAGGTTTCAAACACACCTGCTTAATATGTTGTTATGTTCTAATGTTTTAGAATTGAAGTTCTTAAGTACTCTCTCCCCTTCTGATTTGCCAAAGCAAATCAATCTGATCGAATTTGCTAATTCGATCATGTCCGAAATCTACAAGATGATGTTTGATGAAGAATTGCCCCGGGTCCTCGAGGAAATGAAATGTTTGATGCAGTCTTCACCCGAAGGGCGGGTGGGAGACTGGTTCTTGTATAAAGACTATATAGTTTTGAGAGTGTATGGCTTTACTGTTCAGCCTTACAGGTTGCCATCCTTTTTAACCCCAAGGATTTTTGCTCTAGAGTTCATGAGACAAAGGTTGTTATCTGAGGAGGAGCACTTCGGTGCGTTCATAAAATCATTGAATATTAAATTTCCAGTTAAGGTCGGCCCTTTCATTTTTAAAAGCAAAGGTGCCCTAGCATGTATAGAGAAATTGATGGAAGATATGGATTTCGTGAAGGATGTAAATATGAATTACGACCCCTACCAGGTGATATCATTTAGAAAGCAAGCGAACAGGAACAAACCGTTTGAGCATCAAGCTGTTGAAGGTTAGCTGAAATAGCTAATTTGCTGCAGTTCACTGACGAGTCCAGAGCTGAGACAGAAGCACGTCCTGCATCTCGCTCAGAGATCCAAATCACATAGGGTGTCAGTGTTGCAGTCAAGAGGAGTTTGGCCGAGACCGAAAATATGGAAATGGACGAAGAGACATCCCATAAGAAGGCGAAGCTGCTTGGAGTGGGTGAAATTGTGGATGAAGAGGTGTCCGGTGTTTTCAAGAAGGTGGCCTTAGTCCCCATGAAAACCGTACAGGTCAGTCAGTTTTCTTTTAAAGATTTAGAAAGTGATGATAACAGTCCAGAATCCGGCCCCTTGTTTAAATCAAAGGAAGAGCTCAAGACGAGCTACCTAGAGAAGAGGAAGCAATCCATGGAGGAAACGAGAAATCTGTCCCCAAGGGTGAGAAACCTGTGCAGTTCTAAAACATCTCTAGTTGCTGCTAGAGATGCTGAGAAGAATACTTTCAAGATGGCCGTTGTAAATGATAAGAAAATGTCTGAAATAGAAATCCGTCTGGATAAAATTAGTACTCCAGACAAGATTCAGTTGCACAAGCAAACCAGCGACATTCTCTATTCAGACCTGTTGCAGGCCATGGTTAGGATAAGCAAGCTGCAAGCATTGGTAGACAAATTGGAGGTCCAGTTGAAACATGAGAAGGTGGAAAACAGAGCAAATGTTATTCAAGTGAAGAAGTTGCAAGCAGACATAGCCAGTTCAGACAATACCGAAGCCGTGAAGAAGTTACTAGAGGAAAAAGATAATGCCTTACAGGTTTTAAAGAAGAGATTGAAAATGCCAGGCTCAGAACATGTCCAATCAGCTGAATTGATAGCCCTCCAGGAGGAAAAAGATAAACTCCATCAGGAAATGATGGAATACAAAGGGAAGGCTGGAGAGCTGCAGGAGGAAAAAGATAAGTGGAATGCCGAGAAGGAGGAACTGCTGTCCCAGATCTCCGTGATGAAAAAAGATCAAACCGAGGAAAAGGAGATTATGGATGAGCTGATAAGCCAGACCCCTACAGGCGACGACTTATCTATTGTGAATATTCAGAGGTCGCTAGCTGATTTTTCTGCAAATGACTTATTGGTGTCGATGTCACAGGTAAGTTTGAAAGACGAGGAAATCAAAGAGTTGAGGACCGAGGTTGAGAAGGTGAAGGCCAAGTTAACCAAGGTAAGCGAAGACAGGCAACAGCTCTTAGAGGACAAGATCCAATTACAGAAGAAGGTCAAAGAGCTGAAGGAAAAATGTATTGGGAAGGGCCCTCTTCAGGGGGCGAAGCATATTATTTGGGATACCCTAAGTATTGAAATTACCAAGTTCCGGCACTACCTAAATTATGTTGATGATTTGTGTGGATTGATAGATTCGACCCAACAAAGGTTGAGACTGGTGAACGAGCACATGGCGAAAATACCCCTGATGACAGCTCAAAACACCTTGAGTTTCCTGAATTCATTAACGTACCAAAAGTTGAATGACATGGGTATAAAGGACAGGGTCTCAATAGTCCTGTCAGCAAAGAAAATCATTCATAAACACCAGTTAATGAAGATTGTTCAGGACAAATCAGAGGAATTGGTTGTGAAGGTCAATAAGTTCAAAAAGGAATTTGAGGGGTTGTTCAATGACGGGTTTCCATGCTTCTGGAACGAAAAGGGTTGAATGCTCCCGCAGGAACATTACAACAACCTGCTTGTCAGGGCTCGCATGGACCATTCGAAATTCAATGACTTGGAGAAGAGCTTGTCAGGACATACCATTGTGGACGTGCTAACAGGAGATTTTGAAGTCCTATGGAAGTTCGCATTCATCAGAGCCAGATTGCCGAAAAAGTATTATGAAACATACATGGAGCTCGAAGTGGCCATTCAGGAGATGATGGAAAGCGACACTCCAAGTTCCGAAGAGTGGAAAGCGGTAGAGCGGCTGGGGAAAACAAAGTATATTCTTTCCCCATAGGAACAGGTGTCAAGTGCTGAAGAGCTGATCTGGCGAAGGCGGGCAAGGACGTGGAGCTGACGAAGCAGAGGCGTGGAGCTGTTGGGGCGAAGACATGGAAGCTGTTAGGCCTAAGTTTGTTATCCAGTTGAGTCATGCTTTGTGATCGGTTAGGAATGGAATTGTAACAACTTCCTAGTGGTGTAGGATTTCAGTTACAAACTCTGATTTACGCTGGTCATTCTGTTATTGATCTGCTGGAGGCAGACTTATTATTTGATCTATAAATTTGTATCTCTTTTATGAGATGGGGGTTGGAACCCATCATAGCAAGTGATTTGTGGAGAACATATTTGTCTTATTTTATATACCAAATGAATGCATGAGAGTTCTTTTTTCAGATATTCATGTATCATGGTCATTGCAGTCCGTGCTTTCTTTCTCTGTGCAATTGTAATCTTTCCTGTGTAACGCCCCATTCTGTTTTTCTTTCGTATCTGGAACATAGTGTTTGATGATTTAGAATTCATATATGTATCCTCTATTCATCGTTTCAGGTATTGCATGATTTTTATTCTACTAAAGTTGATATGGAATTCGTCTTAGACGCTCTGTATTGATGGATTGTTCTTTCGTCTTCTTCTACTTCACCTTGACAAATGAAATGACTGCAATTCTGTGATTATCTTGCCTTTGAAAAATCCAGTGTATGCATTTTGGGAATATTTTATGTGTATATGACTCCGTTACCCAATGGATATGTGGTTGTTTCAACCAAGTAAATGAACCTTTAAATATCGTTGCTGTTTGGTCTTGAAAATTTGTAAAGTTTCAATATTGAGAGATCCCTCTCTGGAAGAGAATACCAATATCTTCCTAAAGTGGTTTTGCTGTTACCTCGGGGTGTACCTTCTACAACCTGGGTACATTCTGAGTGCTAACACTCCTCATGAGGGATTAAGCCTCTTTTGTAATTTTGTATAGATTTTGTAAGGATATTTGAAGTGTTGGGAAAACAAAAGGTTGGGAAGCCCAAAGGCCACTTTGGGCAGCCCAACCATTTTACCTTTTTGTATAAAAATAGGAAGCGCAGAAAGAAAAGGGGCTTTTTCCCAGTTAGACTGGAAATGAATATTGTAAGAAGAACTATTTCTCTTTGCAATACAAAAGGATGGTTTGCTGTTGGAGAAAGATAGTGCAACTTCCAAATGTTATTCAATGGATAGCAGAAAGATGAGCTATTTTATTTTTCAGCTTGTATCCATGAATCGTGAGATCGTTCTAACTTTATGACCTATGTCTTGTTTGAATGATGTCTGATTTATTTTGTGGAATGTTCGCCATGAGTAATGTAGGTTGTTTACATAACAATTGTCTATCTGATTGTTAGAATATTTCACTCATTCATGTGTTGTAATTACGAATATCAGCTATCTGTAATTTCTGTTATAATACATGGATAATGCACATTACTCATAAATAAACTACATTTCAGCTCCTCGGGGATAGGTAGATAGAGATAGATGGATAGATAGATAGTTAGGCCATTGCATTGTTGCATGTGTGATTCAGGTGCTAGTGAGCCTAAGATGAGAGGTAAGAACCTGCGCATCACATTGTGACTGCTCCCTGCATCCTTCACCACCCTGCATGGTTAGTTAGATACTTGCATCTCATATTTAGGTTAAAAAAAACAAAAACTCGGTGGACCGGGCCGCAACCGGTAAACCCTTTGTTTTGTTACTTGACCTACGGTAGCCGAACCGCAAACCGGACGGATTCCCTACACCAAAAAGTCAATGGGCTAGTTGGGAACGTTGATTGGGGAGAATCCCTTACTGTTGTTGCCTATGAATTTCCAGGCCTCAATAGTTTTGGTGCTAGAAGGAGGGCCGCCAGTACATGGATGGCCGTGGAACTTAATTTCCCGAGACTACCCTACCAACAAATGTGTGAAAATATCAACCTAACCCAAGTATTTACAGATTCCGGTGCTATCCTTGAAGGACTATTTTTTCCAGCATCTTATTCGTTTACTTTTGCTCATGGCTCATAATCAACCCAACCCTCTACCAGCATGGAGAGCTAGGTCACCTCTAAACCTAACACCTCCTTTGCATAACCTACCTCAAGCCTTTGACAAGCTCTTGCCTAAGTTTGACCCTGAGGAAAGGATTGCTGTAGATGATCACTTGCAAAGCTTCTACCTAGCATTAGAAGGACTAAGGGCTGGGGAGTATGAAGATGTGGTCTGCAGGCTGTTCCTGCACACTCTGAAAGGAGTAGCAGCATCTTGGTATTTTGGTCTACCTACAAACTCCATTCCTGATTAGGCCACCTTTGAAAGGGTTTTCAGAAGTAAATATACAGCTCAGAAGACACATGCCTCATTGATGAAAGGGCTTGGTCTGTTAAGAAAAGGGAAGAATGAAAAGGTATATAGTTTCACTCAGAGATTTTCACTGTACTTGAAAAACTTTTCTGCAGTTGACAGACCTTCAGACAAGGTTTTAATTGAGTATTACACCTCGGCCCTAGGACCTGAGCTGGCCATGTTTACCAAGATGAAAATCAAGCCTACACTGGTAGAAACGTATGAAGAGGCTGAAAGGGTAGAGGCTGAAAATGAGAGTGTAGAAGATTATCCTGATCCACTTGTAGGAAAGAGTAGTGCGAGAAGAATCTCACTGCTGTCCAAACCTAGAGAAGATCAATCACATGATTATTCGGAAATGATGAAAATGCTTCAGAAACTGTCCAACCGAATAATAGATCTGGAAAAGGAAAGGGACATTTAGAAAACCTATAATCCCCACTATCCGAAAAGAGAGGATAACAACCAATGGCAAGTCCCACCTCGAAATTTGGCATCAATAAACATAACAAAAGTAGGAGGGGATAATTTCTGTACCTTTCACCAATAACCCCACTCTGAGAAGAAGTGTCCCCAATGGATACATTCAATGACATTGGTGATGAATAAGTTGTTGGACCCAAAATTGACTAGGGACAGTAGCAAGGAGGGAAAGGAGAAACAGACCATAAGAAAACCAGAGGATGATACTATGTTTTCATGGAATGGTATTTCACTATTTGACACTGAAGATAATACTCCTAAATCCGAATGCACATCTACAACTACGAAGGACATGGGTGTCATAGGCCAAGACAATGCAATAATTTATTAAATTAACAATTTGTAGGAGAATGTTAAGAGACTGGACGAGGGCAAAATGCACAAGAACAATACCCTCAACCAGAGGACAGAGCCAATCACTGAGACTGTCAAACCTGTAGAAGAACAGATAGGTGTTAGTGGGGAAAACTTTGATGAAACTCAAAAGCTAACAAAGGATATACCTACTCAAAACCAACTAGGGGAAGAGGACCAAGAACCAGGTTTGAAAGAAAACCTTGACACCCCGCCTTTTCTTTTGACTCTAGCAATGCTGAATTATAATGTACATAATTGCTTAGTAGACTCTGGAGAAACAGTGATGCCCCTAGAGATTTGTAAAAAGATCAGCGACAGCTAGAGTCCACACCTCGTGAAGTAACGCAATTAGATCGCACAGGTGTCAAGGTGGTGGGAGAGATGAAGAATGTCCTCATTCGTTTGGCTGCAAACAACAAGATATGTCAATTTATTAACATTATAATGGCTGACATACCAAGGGGATATGGCCTCATTCTCAACCGAGATTGGGCTGCCAGGTTGAAAGGTTATTTTGCTTCAAATTGGTCTCATCTGTCGTTGCCTCTCAAGGGTACCCCAAATCAGATAAAAATTCTGAGAGAACCATACATGAAGTACACTGTCACTAGGCTAGGAGAGGGTAATGAGTCTGTTGATTCTGTCCTGGGAAACTATCTGACTGAGCTTAAGCTAAAGAATCATACCTCAAAAGGGGCCAGTTCTATGATGGACACTCAGCCTGAGTTCCTTCAACTCCCTCAGGTTGAAAGAAATGACTGTAGGATATTAGATATGAGTTCCATTTCAAAAATAGCACAGTTAGACCATTGTTAGATAACTCATGTCTAAAATCCAGCTCATTCCTTAGCTCTCTAGTTTTAAAGATTTTCAGGAATGGGCAAATTTTTGTTTGTTTTTCTTTTGTACATAAATAAATTGTTTGCTTTCTTAATACTAGATGCTGTTTTCATGCTTTATTGCTTTGATGTTTTTCTTTCCTTTGATTATCTACTTTGCTGCCGTTTTCCTTTAGTGCTTTGCTAGCATTTCTTTTGGTTTTGAATAAAGAGGCAAACTTTGGTTGCAATGGAAACGTCAGGGTTCTTTATTAACTGAAATCTTGAGCGAAAGAATGTGCTTTAAAGTATAGAAGGTCTTCTAGTAGTAGTGTTCCTAACTGGCACTACATTCATTGAAGTCTTATTTAACCCCTGTAAATAACTCAGAAGTAAAGAAGGTTTGAAGTACTATTTCGAGGCTCCATCCATTTCACATCTTAAATACCCAAGGGAGTGACAGCAAAAGACCCACGAAAAGGAAGCAGAGTGAAACAGTATATCATATATAAATGATCCCATGCCATAAATTAAGAAAAGGATAAAAGCTATTAAGAGTCAAGACTCCTGAAAGAAACAAGACATATAAAAGCAAAGCTTGAAAAAGCATTAATCTCAAAATTGCCACAAGAACCTCTCCGTCCGTGAACTGAAATATGAAGTACACTATTCACACAAAAGGACACTATGGGATAGAGGATCCTGAATTAAAATTCAGTAAGAACGGCATGCAGGAGGATTCCTATCTAAAGAACTAAAGTTCAAAAGGCACAAAAGTGCAGTTGGTATGGGAACGAGGAACAAAAGGATAATACTGTTTACTCTCTGTTACAATCCTGTGGTGTCTAAGCTGTAACTACCAAAGGGAAGGTAAAATAAACCTCATTTATTTAGCCTCAAAAGAGTTATTGAGACCTAAAACACTGCTGATGTTACCATTTCCCAAGAGAATAGACTTCTCTAAATAATTTAAACGCATTATTTGGCTTGCTCATGAATACAAGCGTCTAGAAGATTTTATTTATTTTTATTCAGACAGTCTTAAGCTGGGAAAGAGTTAATTCAAAGATTTGGAGTTCACCAGGTAGTCGCCAATTGTTGCAGCTGCAATAATTTCCCAAAATTCAAAAAAAAATTAGGACCCTCCTTGTTTTGGATTAGCTTGATTTTCTTCCCTACTTTGATACAATGATTTCTCAGAACATTTGTTTTAATGCTTGGGTTGCTCTACTACTTGATTTAATTGCTGCCTTTGGAAATCCTTTGGAAACCTGCTGGATTGTTGCTGTTGAACGCATTTGAAGCTTGCTGGAATCAGAAGTTGATTTGTTTTGATTTCACACCGTTACGGGTGGATCTAAGCTTTGGCCCTCCGCAGTTGCGGATGAGTTTTGGTTTGCGAAAAGACAAAATCTTCCGACTGCTGACCCGTTGGTTTTTCATGGCAGATGCTTTTTTGTTTGGGCATCGGATGCTCCTTTGATATTTTATCTCGCCGTTGTGGATGGGCTTTTGATTGTGACTTTCGGTTTTCTCCCAACTTGAGCGATTTTCGACTGTTTTCAAGTTTTGAGTCAAAACCTTTTACCGTGTTAATTTCCCCATTGCGGAAGGATTTGGACTTTCATCCTCCAATTTGAAAACCTTCCGACGTCCGACGCATGTAACCAGAGTGGAAGATTTTAGGATTTTTCCTCCGTCGTTGCGGATGGATTTAAGCTTTCACCTCCCAATTTGAAAACCTTTCGACGTCCGATTATTGCCCACCATGCGTGTATCCCCGGCTGGGTATACATTGTGCCCGTCCGCCGTTGCGGAAGGCAGATTAATCCCGGCTTCCAATGTGAAAAATCTATGATGCCTGATTTCTTTTTGCTCCTCGCATGTGTGAACGTATATATATATATGCGGGGATGGCATTGGGTTGTTATATTGTTTTTTTCTCGCTGCCAAGCACTGCCGCCGTCGAGCTGTCATTTCTTGATCCAGCGAAGGACCCTGTTGTCGGTATACTTGCATCCAAGTGGCAGCCATGGAAGCTTGGACATCGTCGACCCGCTCATCGTCCCGTTGATTGCGTTGCTTTTTCCAGGTAGGCTCCTCGCCTTTTTCTCCCATTACATTTAAACTGCTAGTGGTTTTCTACGGTGGTTTGGGTTTTCCCGGTCGTTTTTCTCATCCCGCTAGGTTTCACACCTGTAGAAATGGGGTTTTCACCTGTTTTACCGTGGGGGGGATAGTTTAACCATCGCATCAATGTTTCTTTTCCACTGTTCTTTTGCTACCTCGCGCTTAGGGGTTGAGGGGTTTCAGCGCAGACGGTCCGTACGCCGTCTGCGCCAAAACACCCCGCACAGTCATGATAGGCAGGAGATAGACATGTCTATGGATTTCTTTGGGGGTGTGTTCAGATGTTGATCCTGTGGTGCGTTACTAGGTTTTTAAAACCCTAGCCGCTTTCGCCTACGCGTTTCTGCACATCCTCGTCAAGCGTAATGTTGGACCCGTGTACTTCAAGCCGCCCCATGGGGCACAAAGGTAGAGCCCCAACCTGTGAGAAGAAGTGTAACGACGTTTGGTGTTAACCAAAAAGAAACCGCAGGGGTAGTGGTGTTGTTAAAACTTCAGAGCTTGCATAGTTTTCCCCGATCTGTCTCGCGTATTGATGGCGCCCGCAAAAGATGAAAGCTTTGGACATGTTAATGAAGATGTTGTTCGCTCATTTTTATTGGCATATTTTTCAGAAGTAGATTGCTAGTTTATTTGTGACATGTTTTGCATCATGCTACATATAGACAGGGCCATTTAAATGCTGCACTTTGGTTTTGACAGCCTGATTAGTTAGGCCATTTTAGGCTATCCATACCTATATATTTTTTACAAATTGCTGTCAGGATACACATAAAAGAAGTAAAACACTGCACATTTTGATATAAATATCTACAACTTAAATTGCTCAGTATTACAATGTTATATATGGCAGGCGAAATTTGAATCCACCATGTCAAAGAGGCAGAAGAAAAAGGCCGCTATGGTCGAAGAAGAACTAGAGGTAGAGGTCGTCACAAAGACCGAATACATATATGAAGACACCCAATGTGTTTCTGGTGTTGAACCCGAGTACAAATGGGGTGAAATATATAGATTAATTTCCCGCAGGGAGGTTCCCGAGATGGGTCTCGAAGAAGAACCCATCTATGCTAACATAGAGAAGTCCGCCATCATGAAGGTTGCTACCAGACTAGAGCTGTTCCCATGCTCTAAGGTAATTAGATGGATTCTGCCCCATGCAGATATGTAGAAGGAGCAAGTCAACATAAGTCGACTTGAACGACGACCGACTGAGTCGATCAGCCGACTAAGTCGATGGGCCGACTTAAGTCGATCAGCCGACTAAGTCGGTCGGCCGAGTAAAACTAGTAATTAAGTCTGCTAGCTAACAGTCGTGTCGGTTCACCGAACCGACAGGTAGTTATTTGTAACTGTTTGTAAACTTGTATATATTAGGCTGTTGAGCCAAACAAGAACTAAGTTTAGTTCTTGGATTTGTACGAACTATTGAGAATAATATAATATGTTCATCTTATCTGTTCTTGTCTCTTGTCTCTTTTTATATTTCTGTATATTTTTGTATGTATTATTGGTAACCTTATGTGATCTGTGAGATTACAACATTGGTTCGACCCAGCACACTGCATTTTCGGAGGCCCACAAACTCTTACAGGACCATATGGAGGAATCCATTGTTACTGAAGAAGTACTAAGAGATTGGCCTACTCATTATGGGTAGGTCTATCATCAAACCAGGCAGACACGACAAGGCATTCAAGCCTTGGAAAGTCGAAAGATGACAGAGGCAGAAATGAGGCAGACCATTGAAGAGAAAATTGTGATGGACAACAGCAAGCTGCAGAAGCTCGAACGAGAAGCTCATCAGTGGGTTTAGCAAGCCCTACCAAACTTGGAGAAGGTTGACAACATCTGTCCGCAGATGAAAAGACTCCTTGATGCTGCAGAAGAACAAAACCAACTATTGGGGCCCAGCATGGAGAACATTGCAGAAATGCCCATGGCAGAAAAGATGTCGGTACTATCAAATCTAACCACTTTAACAATCGACATACAAAAAGCCCTGCAGACATGGACAGCTTTCCAGCATCAGATTGCCATCACAGCACTAGCCATCATCGAATTCTGCGTCTAGAAGAGACCGACCATCTGTCTGCATAGTCCACGACCGTGATCAATTTTGGCGACATATTAATTTTTGTACCTCCCTCTTTCTTTGGGACGAAGAAATGTTTTGTTTGTGGGGGAGATGTAGAAGGAGCAAGTCGACATAATTCGACTTGAACGAAGATCGACTTAGTCGATCAGCCGACTAAGTCGATGGGCCGACTTAAGTCGATCAACCGACTAAGTCGGTTGGCCGAGTAAAACTAGTAATTAAGTCTGCTAGCTAACAGTCGTGTCAGTTCATTGAACCGACAGGTAGTTATTTGTAACTGTTTGTAAACTTGTATATATTAGGCTGTTGAGCCAAACAAGAACTAAGTTCAGTTCTTGGCTTTGTACGAACTATTGAGAATAATATAATCTGTTCATCTTATCTGTTCTTGTCTCTTGTCTCTGTTTATATTTATGTATATTTTTGTATGTATTATTGGTAACCTTATGTGATATGTGAGATTACAACAAGATACAACCACAATGATCATAGGAAATGTTGAAGGCCAGGGCTATGTTGCATTTAGCTTGGGATATGTGGCGTTGGCTTATCACCTGCTAGAACCTCAAATCTTTCTATCTGATTATTGGCTGGATAACATCAGAATGGACTTGATAGAAACCATGAAGAGAATGATGTTGGCGGGAAAGCATTTCAGGAATAGAGTGACCCAGGAATATGATACGGCGAATTTGAGGGATCCCTACAGATTTATAGCTCTGATGCTTAATAGGATCTTTGGGAGAGCTCATGGCAGACTCTTCAAGCTGGAATGGATACCTATTATTTTCTACGTTGCATCCCAAGGAACAATTTTCAACTGAGCCAGCCTAGTATCAAGCAGTCTTTCTTCTTGCCTAGCCGCAGCCTTGGGAGGAGAATCCAGGAAAAAGTCCGAATTCTATATGAGTTAAATATTGATAGACTGCATACTGTGCAACCATCCTTTTCCCGGTCTCAGGTGCATTTGGGACAGGGAAATAATTCCTGTGTATGCCGCTTATAGACCATTGTGGGCTCACCAGTACCATAGCCATTACAGGGAGGTATACGAGCAATTCATTATGCAACTCTACACACTCATTTTTCGAAAGGAATGTGACTGTATGTCAGAGGGGGCCATGCAGGTAATAGAAGAACATGCAGACTATTACTTGACTGACAATGGCATGTATTTCAGAATGTTTGGTGGAACGAAATGCCCCTTACTGCTGCCCAAATACGCAACATATTATATTATTCACAAAGAGGCAGTCAAGCAGGTGTTTATTGATGGAATAGGTAATTTCCTATTTGAACAGAAGAAGACTGCATACCCTCCTTTGCCATTCAAGCTAGGTAGCTACAAATTCACCAAGGTGAAACAAGCTGATGAATTCATAGAGGAATTGGGGAAGTTCCATTTTGGTGAAATGCCATTTCATAGGAGCAAATCCCAAGGTAAAGTGGTGGAGCATTGTAAAGAACACAAGGTTCACTTTGAGTATACTCACCACTTTGATAAGGAAGAATCTATCTTCCAAAGTGCCCCTAACATGACAGCTCTAAAAAGAAGGTTCAAGCCAAAAATCACCACTAAAGGTGGAAAAGGGGCTGAGCAAGCCAAAGCTGAAGAGGAGGCCAAGAGGAGACAGGAGGAGGCCCAGAAACTAGCACAGGAAGTTGCAAAATGGCTTCATAGCGAAGAAGAAGGAAAAAGAAAAGTTGCCCAAGAAGCAGCCGAGAAAGCACAAGAAGCAGCCAAAGAGGCTGAAGAAGCAGCTAGGAAAGCAGCTGAAGAAGCGAAGAGAAAGCTAGATGAGGAACTGAGAGAGCAGGAAGATGAAAGAATAAAGTTGACACAGCAGTCAGTTTCTGAAATAGCTACAGGGCAGACCCAGGAGGAGGAAAACATCGAGGTGTAGACCTCTCAAGTATCTGCTGCCATCACCCCTGTGGCCCCTATGCTCCAGCTAGTGCCTTTCGTCTAGAAAAAGGGAGAAGAAGTCCCTGACTTCAATACTGTCTATTATGATAGAGCCACCAAGAGAATAATGAGGAGGACAGAAAAGAAAGTTGAAGCAGAAGATCTATCAGGAAGGATGGTAACAGATACAGCCGTCATGTTGGGGACAGACCTGGATCTTAGGTTCACGCTGAGAGCCGGGGCTGCAATGATCGATGCCTCGAAAGATAACATAAACAGGGTGATGACTGAACTAGAGTCATCTAGGAAATCCTCGGCTTAGCTGAAGGATACCTTGAGCAAAGAAAGAGAGGAAGGAAACAGATTAAAGCAGAAATTTGAACACTTACAGAGGGAATTGAAGACTGTTGAAGTTGAATTGCAGATTCTACATGAAGAAAGACAGTCTTAGGAGGCTACACAAGAGAACCTTGAGCAAGTGTAAGAAGAATATCAAGAGCTGAAGAAGGAGAAGGATCAGTTGCTGGGAAAGGTGGAAGAACTAGAAGAGCAGCAGAGGATCCTCTTGCAGGCTAATGATGTACACACCCTATAGCTGAACAAAAAACATCAAGAGCAGCTTACCTCCCTGACTGCCAATCTAGAGGCAGCAAAGGAACAGCAAGTCAATCCCCAGCCATTCAAAGAACATATCCTGGCTCAGAAGGCTAAAATGCTACAGCTGCAGATTGCTTTGGAGGAAGAAAGGTGCAAAGTCCTTCAGATTGATAGCCGGTTAGAGGAGATCATGGAAACATCCTCCTACTTCGTGGACAGATCCCAGGATGTTCTCAAAATTTTGAATATCAGAATGGCAAGGCTTGAAAGTAATGCAGAGACTCCAGCAGAGCTACCAATCAAGGACCATCAAGCCTTCAAAAGATATCATGACCTAATAGAGTTCGCTGTCAGCACCATTGAAGACTTCAAGAAGGCTGTCAAAAGGATGCAGGGAGCATGCTTAGAATATTTTAGAAGGCTCCTTAACACATACAACTGGTGTTAAACAGAAGCTGAACATAAGCTTGATGAGTTTCCAGACCCTGAGACATTTATAGTAATACTGCAGAGTAGATATCAAGATGCAGAGGCCAGAACGTGACAGATCAAGGCCATTGATGACCTAGTTTTGAAGAATGAAGTAGGTCACCCAGCTGTCAGCGTGAAATTTTTGGAAGACCAGCTTCGGTTGAGCCCAGCAAGGATAGAGGCCATAAGGAACCAAGTTGCAAAATTTGAAATCAATATTCAGTTCTTGGAACCCTGCGCCTTTGAAGGTATTGCTGCTGAAGCGTCAGCATGGAGGAAGTTTTTAGATACCCAGGCGGGACCCTCCTCATGAGGGATTAAGCCTCTTTTGTAATTTTGTATAGATTTTGTAAGGATATTTGAAGCGTTGGGAAAACAAAAGGTTGGGAAGCCCAAAGGCCACCTTGGGCAGCCCAACCATTTTACCTTTTTGTATAAAAATAGGAAGCGTAGAAAGAAAAGGGGATTTTTCCCAGTTAGACTGGAAATGAATATTGTAAGAAGAACTATTTCTCTTTGCAATACAAAATGATGGTTTGCTGTTGGAGAAAGGTAGTGCAACTTCCAAATGTTATTCAATGGATAGCAGAAAGATGAACTATTTTATTTTTCAGCTTGTATCCATGAATCGTGAGATCGTTCTAACTTTATGACCTATGTCTTGTTTGAATGATGTCTGATTTATTTTGTGGAATGTTCGCCATGAGTAATGTAGGTTGTTTACATAACAATTGGCTATCTGATTGTTAGAATATTTCACTCATTCATGTGTTGTAATTACGAATATCAGCTATCTGTAATTTCTGTTATAATACATGGATAATACACTTTACTCATAAATAAACTACATTTCAGCTCCCCAGGGATAGGTAGACAAAGATAGATGGATAGATAGATAGTTAGGCCATTGCATTGCTGCATGTGTGGTTCAGGTGCTGGTGAGCCTAAGACGAGAGGTAAGAACCTGCGCATCACATTGTGACTGCTCCCTGCATCCTTCACCACCCTACATGGTTAGCTAGATACTTGCATCTCATATTTAGGTTAAAAAACACAAAAACTCGGTGGACCGGGCCGGAACCAGTAAACCCTTTGTTTTGTTACTTGACCTACGGTAGCCGTACCACAAACCAGACGGATTCCCTACACCAAACAGTCAACGGGCTAGTTGGGAACGTTGATTGGGGAGAATCCCTTACTATTGTTTCCTGCGAATTTCCAGGCCTCAACACCACCTTCATGAAATCACCCACATATCCATGCCTTTTGGTCCTGCAGTATTTTGGGGTACTTTATTCTTAAAATCATTTTTCTCACAATTATTCTTGGAGAAGTTCTGAGATTTACTCCCAAAACTTTTATTTGACTTAAACCCTCTTCTCTTCTGGTCAAAATGACTTGACTTTTGAGTCTTCCAGTTAGGTAAACTTTCCCTTTTCTTACTTTCATAACAGAAATCAACCTTTCTCATAGCTTCCTCCAAAGTTTTCGGATTATCAAACTGAATCCTATCTTTGAAGCTAGTAAGTAGACAGTTTAAAAACCATTGAATTTTAGGATTTTCATCTATTATGTAAGGTACATATCTTAACACACTTAGAAACTTGTTGCTCAACTCTTTCATGGACATGGAACCTAGTTTTAATTCATAAAACTCCTTAGCTCTTTTCTCGTAGTATTATTCAGATAGAAAATTTCTTTTAAAATACTTCTTAAAAGCTCTCTAGTTTAAGTACTTCTCTTTCAGATTTTTGACCCTTTTTATATCTTGCCACAAGATATCATCTTTTCCGGTCAAATTGTAAATAGCCATCCTAGCCTTTAGTCTATCAGAATAGTTGTAAATATGGAAATATTTCTTCATTTCTGACAACCAAGCTTCTACTTCTTCACCTTTCTCTACTTCCCCATTAAACATGAGAGGCTTTAATTTTTTGAATTTCATAGAAATTTCGTCGTAGGGTTTATACTTCCTTCTCCTAGGTTTATGGTCACTTTCACTACCTTTATACCTTTCTTTATGTGACCTTGCATTAACCTTTAAAGAAGATTCACTATCAGAATATTTTGATTTCTTTCATTTATGTTTCTAAGAGGTTATTTCAAAATCAGCTTCATAAACATTTTCTTTATCCTTTCCTTTGTTATACATATTGTCTAGTAGCATTTGATTCATTTCCAGAATTCTTTCATTGTCTATTTTTATAGTTTGCAGTTCCTCTTTTAACTCCTTAATCTTCTGTACTAATTCTAGATTGTTCAAATCTACATAAAAGTTGTCACGATTGTTGTGTTGAGAACCATTTTCAACAGATGCTTCAAGACCTTCCATTTTCCTGTAAAACAGATTTTAAATTTCTGGACATAAATAAATGAAACATAAAATTAGTATATTGGTTTTCTTACTTATATGCGAGTGAGCCAATTAGGCCTAGTGTTTGGAAACTCGCTCTGATACCACTTGTAACAACCCTAAAAATTCATAAATAAATAAATAAAATTATTTACTGTAATTAACTATGATGTTATAAATTGTATTTCATAATTCCTTTAATTATCGATAAGAGTCATGTACTTATGTTATCATCATCTTGCTTATTTTTTGAACTGTCGTCATGACATAGTTTGCGACATAAAAATATGACTCAAAAGATACAATTTGACTTAACAGTTTGTCTTTGTCATTTGTTTGATTTTTCTCTTGAGCTGCACAAGGGATAACTCATGGTCCTACTTAGTCATAATGACTAATTCATTAATTTTTGTTTATTTATGTGAAGATGGGTGAGTTTACCCCAACATCACAGCTAAAGAAACACCAAGAAATACAAAGAGGTAAGTTTTAGGTTTGGACAAGGATCCAAACCTAAACCTAGTTTCGATGTTCATATTCAATTTCAAAATAGTAACCATTTTTATCAAAACAAAGGTTCTATCCTAAGTATACTAAAATACAAACCTTAACATTGCAAGTTGAAAACATAACACAAGCAAATACATTATATCAAACTATAACATCACTCTATTGTCCACTGTGGTAAGTTATGCAAAATATTTGGGTTTGATTTTTGATGCGATGGTTTGATAGTCGTCTTTAAATTTGATATCGACTTTATACTACGTAAGGACATGAGAAGGATTTAGGCCATGTGACAATGATACGTCCTCTAGCTATCAGCAATCAAGTGTGTTGTGAAACCCTATGGGTTTTCAATGCACTTTGAAGAACGTGCCAATCACTTTGATGGGGTTTTGGTATAGTGTTAGTTGTTCTTTCCAAAATTTTACTCTCCTCCTATGCACTCTACTCTACATTACTTCCACAATGAACAGAGATGATGGAGTCATCATCCTTGGCCCTTGACACCTAAACACTTCATTGCAGAAGACTTTGATTTTTGATGGAGTTTTCACAAATTCGCCAACGCTAAAAAAGAGTAAGCTCCTATGTACTTATGAACTATTCTCCTTCCTTTACAAAACATTTTCTCCATTAACAAATGATAAAATTTGGATTTGTAGGTGATTCATAGGTTGGTTCCTCTATGACAAAGGTCTTGGTTTGGAAACTGGTCGAGAGCATCTTCCAGTTGGTAAGACTCATGCATATTCCTTGTGTGGATCTGTGAATCAACCTTGGTCTCGTAGAGTAAAGAATTAGGTTTTTATCATTCAATTAGCCCGTCATTCTGAAAGTGAAATATGTGTATTTACCTTAATAGAGTTTTTATTACCCGTGGAGTCTTTTAAAAGTTGTATTACGGTTTTCCTGTAGTGACTGGGTATACAATTTCTTAATTCGTTGTTTTTCTTGCACTGTCTCATGTTGCTGTAACCCGATAAGACCGTGTAGTCTTATGGTTGATCTTTTTTTGGGCTATGAAGCCACTGCTATAAAATTATTACTGGTTTTGATATTGTAATGGTTATATCGTTGATTGATACCCATGCACTACAAAAAATCCAGGAACTAGCGTCAAGGACAAAACTTAAAGCATCTCAAAAAATGTCTTTTTTTGGTTCCTAAATAGCACCCTTTATGATGTCCAAAATAGCGTCTCTTTTTTGGCTTCCAAAATAGCATCCATTGATTCCTAAACAACGTCAAGGATTGCTTCTAAATAGCGTCCAACTTGGCTTCCTAAACAACGTCGAGTTTTTCTTCCTAAATAATGTCCTAGTTTGCATCCTAGCGAGTGTCCGCTTTTTCTTTTTAAATGACACCCCTGTTAGCACCATATTTTAATCCTTAATAGCATCATGTTAGCATCTAAATTAGCATCCAATATTGCATCCATTTTTTCTACCACTTTGGCATCTAATTTTGCACTGTGTTTTACTTCCAAATATGTGTCAATTTTCGCTTCCAAATTTGCACCAATTTTTGCTTCCTTTTTTGGATCATGTTTTGCTACCAAAATGATGCGAAACATTTCTTCTATTGTTGCACCATATTTTGATTCCTATGTAGCACCATGTTTTGAATCCAAAGTAACATCTTATTTTTCTACCATATCAACGCCATGTTTGGCTTCATCATTAGTGCCACGTGTTGCATCCTTTTTAATGCCTAGTTTCATGTCTCTCATGTTTTGATCACTAATTTAGTCATTTTTTGTAATTTAATATACAAGTTTTGGTCATTTTGTTTGGTCACCTATCTCTTATTTTTTTCTTACTAATTTAGTTGTTTTTAACCGATATTATAATATCATTAGGGCATGGAGGAATCGAACCACCAACCAGCTGCTTGTAAGGCAGGCGCTCTCCCATTGAGCTAGAACCCTTTAAGAATTTGGGAACCTAACTTACAGAGTCCTCTATAATGGTAAAAAGGATCAATACACAACTTTGAATATTTAATGGTCAACAAAGGATGATAGATTGTATTATCTTCAACATAATATTTATTACGTTCCTTGGTTCTCTGTATATAATTTTCCTATTATTGTAAAGTTTCTATCATTACAGTAACAACATCTACAGCTTGTGAGGGAATAGCATCACCTTTTTCTTGTGATCTGGTGGTATCATGGGCCTAATCTGATCGAGTGTCATCAACTGGTTGAGCCCTCTATAACTGAGGAACAAAATTATCCTCAATTCCTAATTCTATTGTAGTGCCACTCATTCCTCTAAGTTGTTGACTATCATCAACCCAGCTACTCAAACGATTTATTAGTTGGCCACTTCAAAGTGTTCAGTAAATAGAATCCAAATGGGACTGAGTTGAAGTACTTTCAATATCACTCTCTGCTACAACCCTATCATTCTCTGCAATCATAGACAAATTACATTATATATGTCCATAAATTATGAACTCTAAAGTTTGAATCCAAGAATTTTTTTTATAGTTTAGCAAATGTTCAACAACTAGAAATTATAAAAATTACATATTGCTCAACTAAAAACTGATCTAAATGGGGTAAATGGTCTAATGAGAAGTGGATGTTGAAATTTCATTCCACAATCATCAGTCCTTCCTATAAAATTATATATAGAGGTAGTACTTCCCTATCATCAATTTTCCCCAAATTTTTTTTCAATAGGAATCACATGAAATGGATCAAACAAAAAATAACCTTCAACTCAACCAAGCTAAGTTTGAGATAACAAGAGCTAAGTTTGAGATAAAATTAGGAGGACTCAACCTTCCACTTATATTTTGATTTAAAGAACTTGCTACAATATCTTGTCAAATTTATGACTCCATTGCATCCTGAAGCGTATGAGGATCCTCAAGAATATGCCAAAAAATAGTTGATGCAACACTATTAAACCCTGAAAATAAGAAACTAGTAGGAAAGATGAGCAAAGAAACCAATCCACCTCTTCCAAGGAAACACAATGCTATGACATGCACCCTTTTTAGCCTTGCACATAGTTGGAGAAGAGCTTGTACAACATTTGATGTAAGATTCATCTGAATGAAGTTGCAGACTATGTTAATAGTTTTTTTATACTCTTCAGTCGTTATGTACCCTTCAGGCACAACCAACATGTGCTTTGTATGATTTTGATGATTAGACTCCAAGTTCTCAGTATTCTCAACATCACCATATTTTTTCTTAGACTGTTTAAATATCATAATATTAGAATCGATTTTTTTCTTCAACTATACAAAATTATCAACAACTAGTAGCATGGGGATCACATACTTAAAATCTAGAAGGATGTCACTTTTTGATGGATCCAGGTAAAAACTAGACAAGATATACAACAAAACACTACAAGACCATTGTCAACAGCAATTTCACAAGTTGTATTGTATTCATGTAAAATTATATCCAAATCATGAGGTGGCAGGGACAACATGCTATTATCCTTTCCAAGATCCCAATTAAAATATTTAAGTTGTTCTACAATAAATAATATAACTTTGGCTCTTGCTTGACCATCACTTTGAGTGCATGATGTTAGTGGCAAGTCCTTCAAAGGAAAATCTAGAGATTCCTTAGCATTAATGAGTAACTTAATGCAAGTGGAAAATATCTCTTCAATAGAAGGAACTTGTACCAAATCCTCTTCTTGGTCAATATCCTTTTGTCCTATAGCCATATCTTCCTTAGTTGAAGATTCATTACTTCCAAATAACAGAGCTAACACTCAAGCAAGTTCATCATCTTATTGCAAGGTCTTGTTTGGATGATTAAATAACCATTCCATTTCCATCTCTACATGGTTTGAATGAACATTTCTAAGGGCTTATTCAGCCATTTCCCTTGAGAAACCCATTTCAACAATCATTGAAATTGATGCATCATCAGGAGGTGGTACAACAACTTGAGTAGATGAATTACTACCTCCAGTAGCTTTCAACACTTTGTCATCAACTCCATAATAGATATGCTTCATGATGGAACAAACTGAATTAATGAATTATGCACTCCACTAGATTAATGAAGTAAATGGGATGGTGGACCAAAACCAAAGCCGATCCAAAGGGTAATGGGGTCAAGGAATACTTGAATAAAGAGGGTTTAAGAGAATGGAGAAGGTTATATATCTGAGCCATAGTAGGATGTGAAATAATTAGTCTAATTGGATGTGCCATAATTATATATCTAAGCCATAGTAGGATGTGCCATAATTTAGCACCTTTTTCAACCCTATTTCAGCTTTTGGTGGTGCTAAGAGACAGGAAGATCTTCTAATGGATAGAAAAGCCAATATCAGGTCTGTGAGACCACACAGAGCATCTAATCCTAGAGCTGATTGGGTCTTTCCCACAGAGTCTAGGCACAAATGTTCTCTTCACATATTCAATCATCACCCCAACCAGGGATAGAGTCATATCATGAGATTCCTTTCTGTGGAATTAAGTATTGGTAGAGGTGTTGATGTATAAGTAACTTTAGAATGTATTCTTCTATGTATCTCATGTATTGTAACCCGATGTTTATTCTGGGATGTTTCTATTATGTATTTGAGTCATGTGGTCATGCCCTGATGTTCCGATCGGGAGGATTAATAATGTAATCAAGTCATATCAAGTCATTAGGTAAGTCCCCACAATTTTGGGGCACTTGAGTTATTATACACTAATTAACGCGTAGGCTCGAGTAGTAATTGTTAGGTTGAGCCTACGTGTGAAAAGGAAATTCAAGTGAGCGGATGAATATAAATAGAGAGTGAGAGTCTCTCTATTTATCACTTGTGAAATACATCACTTGCTCTCCCAAGTGTGGCGCACTACTGGAGAAGGAAATTTTGGGACTAGACAGAAGATAGAAGACTACTGCTGTTTTGGGAGATCTCTTACTGTTTTGGTGCTGATTCTATCTTAGAGGAAGTTGTGGGGTTTTCTCCTTTATGGTTTCCCCGAGGAAAACTCTTTGTGTGTCTTGTCTCTTGTGATGTGCTTATGTTTTATTGTTGTACTTGTTATTCTCTCAATGAAAAGATCCTAAGATCACAATGCTAGCTTAATGTGATGAAAAACTAACATGGTATCATAGCTAACCTGAGAAGAAGACATTGTGCAGCTACAGGAACTAGGGATTCCTATTTTGTGGATCTTCCTCCACATATTTTCAGCAAAAGTATGCTAAGATGACTCTCCATTGAAGGGTGCATCTTTCTGTCGATGCGGAATTCAATTTCAAGCATTTTCAGTTTCGATGTGGAAATTAGGGATTTCTACAGAAGAGGAATTTTTGAGTGAGACCAACATAGGATTGTTATCCTCATCAAAACCGAAGTTTAGAGACCTGGATCAATAAATTTGGTTGGGTGAAATTCCGGGAAAGTCAAACCCTAGTTTGACCCTGAGCTAGGAGAAACCCTAAATACTAAAACTGCTAAGTTTTGGTACAGTCGCTATATTCCGAGATTGGAAAAGTCTCCGAAGCTAAAACTTGTAGGGTCCAAATATAAAATCTTTATGAAACCTGTGTCCACAAATCAGCCTCAGACTCGCTATATTCTGGGAGATATGATCTCTCCAAGTTAGGGTTCCATCCTCTTCCAGAAATCATCCATAAACAGGACACCTGGGGAGATCTGCAATATCTTGGGCTACAGAGGTCCAAATTGAATTCCTAAAGATTTCCTAGAAAGGGTACGGACTTTAATTTCGGTGGTCTGAATATCAGACTTAGAAGATGAACCAGTGACACGTGGCATTCCATACAACTTAGCTGTTCTGAATAGTCCTGTAACAGGTCACCTTGGGAAAAGGATCATAAATCCAAAATGGTGAAACCAATTATGATGAAACTTATGGTGTTGGATCAAGGACATGTGAGGTTACCTCATTGCGAAATTTCAGACACAGAGGATTAGTAATTTCGGAGATATTACAGAAACAGTAACAGGCATTTCTGCAGAAGAAATCAGAAAATTAGGGCTTCCTGTTTCGGGAGCTTCCCTCCACTTTTTTCAGAAAAAGGAGTACATTGGACAGCTCCATTTGAAGAGATCTATCTGTCTATCCAATAAGATCTAAAATATTCCAAGTTTTGAAAATTAGGGTTTTTGCGACAAACCCTAGATCAGCGAAGTCCGGGACAAGGACGGGCACCTCAAATCGGTAAGATCTAATCCTTTGCTATTTTCATTTGAGGTTCTCATTTCAATATGATATATCACATCAGCTTGGTGACAAGCTTGCGGAAGTTGACAAATTCCAAGCCTGGAAGTATATGATCTCTTTGAAGAAAATGGATTGGACACCTACATGAGTATGGAGGTTCCAGTTTCAGAGGGAGACGAGGTTAGAAGCCTTTCACAAGAAGAACTTGGTCAAGGCCAAAGAAGACAACATGCTCATGCTACAAAGGATGATGAACCATCCAGAAAGAGATCCAGATATGAAAGTGAAGATTCTTCAAGCGAGGATGAATATGTTCTGATATAATCTCTCACAGGTAACATTACTCATGGAAGTGATGATTGGATTATAGACAGTGGGGCTTCCAATCATATGACAGGATTCAAGGAATTCTTTGTAAGACTGTCAGAACATGAATCACCTCACAAGGTGAAACTAGGAGATGACTACCAATATCCAATAAAAGGTAGTATGGAATCTTCATACAAGCTAGAATTTGGTAAGTCTCTAACAATGAAAGAAGTATTGTTTGTTCCAGGACTTAAGAAGAACCTTCTATCCATTTCAGCCTTGGATGCAAAATGAATGCGGGTTGCATTCATCGATGGTCAAGTCATCATGTGGCCAAAAGGAAAGAAAATTGATGATGCAGTAGTGATTGGAGAACAAGAAGGAGGCTTGTACAAATTGAAGGGTCATCCAAAACAAGCCTTGATCCATGAAACAGTAGAGCCAAATGAACTTTGGCATAGAAGGCTTGCACATGTGCACTACAGAACACTACCTATTGCAAGCAAAGCTGTTGAAGGACTTCCAGAATTCCAGGCAAAGCATGATGGATTTTGCAAAGGATGTGTGAAAGGGAAGAATACAAAGAAGACATTTCCTAGCAGCGAAAGCAAAGCCAAAGGCATTCTAGAAATCATCCACTCTGATTTATGCGGTCCAATGTCATCAAACTCACTAAGCGGTTATGCATACTATGTTTCTTTTATTGATGATTTTTCTAGAAAGACATGGATTTACTTTATGAAAAACAAAGATGAGGTGTTCAGCAAGTTCAAGGAATTCAAAGCCTTGATCGAGAACCATACTGAAAAGAAGATCAAGACCATTCAATCAGATAATGGTGGAGAATTCACTTCGAATGAATTCAAAGAGCTATGAAAAGAAGCAGGGATTAAGAGGGATTTATCAACTCCTTATAATCCACAACAGAATGGGGTTGCAGAACGGAAGAACAGAACTATCATGGAAGCTGCAAGAGCTATGCTTCATGATCAAGATCTACCTATGCATCTTTGGGCTGAAGCTGCTAGAACAACAATGTATGTACAGAACCGTACTCCACATAGAGTACTCGAGAACAAGACTCCTGAAGAAGTGTTCTCCAGTAAGAAACCAGAAGTCATCCATCTCAGAATATTCGGTTGTCCCATGTACATGCATATTCCAAAAGAGAAGAGAACAAAACTAGATCCTTCAGGAAAGAAGGGCATATTTGTGGGTTACTCTGAAAGCTCGAAGGCTTACAGAATATACTTCCCAGGATACAAAAAGATTGACGTCAGTAGGGATGTAACATTTGATGAAGACACAGCTTACAACAAATCCAGAAAGAGACCTACTGAAGAACCTGAAGAAGCAGAAGCAGAAGCACCCAGGATCCGTGATACAATCATGAATGAAGAAGATGATGAAGCTAAAGACTCAAGAAGGAGCATACCCATGAAACAAATAAATATAAGTATTCAATTGTTATTTCATTATATTATTTTGTTATGCATTTGTTTATATTCAGTTATTGTATTATGCATGATAGGATGTTTGCATTAATGATAGAATACTACTAATATGCATGTGATGGGTAAGTAGCTCATGGGGCTATACAAATTCTCCATTGCTACTTATCTAGAATGAAACCTCTTTGCTGACATATTGGATTAGTGCACAATCTCAATGTTGTCCTGGTAGAGATGGAAGGCATCTAGAAAGTTTCAATGAGATATAGATGAATTTTGTATTGGCTAAAGTAGTTGCATGATCATATATTTATGCATAAGTGTTTGCCATTATAAATATTCCTTATGAAATGTTTCTAACCATACAATTGCATTTGAATTGTAGGAAATATCGCATACATAATCACCTACAAGCAAAGAAGAATGAAGACTTGTTCCGAAGAACAAGTGACGACAATTCAAAGACAAAGAATAATATGATGAGTGCAGTGATATCATTGATGCAGAACCTTCCAGCCACCAAGAAGAAAGGGAAGATCAGTTCAAGAAGAATGATGTCTGGGCATAGTATCGAGACCTGAAGAGAAGTTCATAGTTCCATCATGTAGTAGATGAAAACATCGTGGGATACAAAGCAATATTCGTAGCATGAGGCTTCTCATGAAGAGAAGGCATAGTCTACAAAGAAACATTTACAGCTAATAGAAGTGAAGTCACATGACATGCATAATCATGTGTGCAAATGAAAGAAGGCCTTGTACGAGTTCAGAAGACATCCATGGGATAACACATACATGATGAGCTTGATGAATATCTTAACCTTTGCTACAAGGTTGATAGAGGATGACAAGCTCACAGATGGGTGCAAGATGAATTTTTGAAGAAGTTTAAGATAGAGGATCTTAGTATCCAGTGATCCTAGATGGATACTACTTGTCACTCCAGTACAAAATGTTTTAGTGCATAGAGTACGGAAGACAGAGGGAGTATGATTCTCCGCTTCAGAGGGAGTGATTGCAGAAGATCCTGAGGTTCGACATGGTACGACAGGAAGGGAAGATTACTGATGATTCTAGGATTTACTGAGAGTAAAGTGGATTTCAACCTTTGATTCAAGGTTGAAGGTGGAAGACCAGTGATGCTCCTATTATGTGTCGATGCATTACTGTTCTAGGTATGGAGGTGTGGCAGAGTACAAATGGAATATTCCTTGGACAAGGGAAGTATGCAGTAGAGATCCTAAAGAGGTTCAGGATGATGGACTGCAAGGCTATGGCCACACCTAGGGCAATGAACCTAAATCTATTAAGTGATGCTTCATCAGAGTCCGTTGATGCTACGATGTATCGTCAGATGATTGGGTCATTGATGTACCTGACGAACACGAGACCAGATATTTTCTTTGCTGTGAACACCTTGAGCCAGTACTTGACAGATCTGAGAAGTGTTCACTTGATTAATGCAAAGCATATTCTGAGGTACCTGAAGGGTACAATTGATTATGGGCTCAAGTACGATGCGAATCAAAAGATTAACCTGGAGGGTTATGTTGATTCAGATTGGGTAGGCAGTGCCATCGACAGGAAGAGTACTTTGGGATGTTGCTTCAGTATGGGATCAGGTGTGATCTCTTGGTTTAGCAGGAAGCAATCCTGTGTGGCACTGAGTACAGCTGAAGCAGAGTATGTCACAGCTTGTTCAGCTAGTTGTGAGGTAGTATGGCTGCGGAAGCTACTTTCTGATATATTTGATCTCCAGTTGGATGCTACTTGTATACATTGTGACAAATAGAGTTATGTGAAGTTGTCAGAGAATCCTGTGTTCCATGACAAGTCGAAGAATATCGAGATCAAGTATCACTATATCAGGGATATGGTGCAGAGAGGAGCAGTGAAGCTCCTGTATGTTGCGACGGAGGAACATATAGTTGATGTATTGACGAAGCCATTGGCTAGGCTGAAGTTCGAGTACTTCATAGAGAGACTTGGTGTTCTCTAGATTGAGGCTTCCTCCCAGAGAAAGTGATGAGACCCATAGCCATTCTAACATGGTGAGAGGATTGGTTCCTTCCATGGTCAGATGTAAGGGCTGAGCCATTCTGTCATGGTGAGAGGGTTGCTCCCTTCCATGTCAGATATAAGTGCTGGCCATTCTGTCGAGTAGGACAGATGTAAGAGCAGTTGCCATTCTAGGAATGGAGGCACCTGGTTAGTTACCAGGATCACTCAGTGTAAAAACTGAGTAGCCATTCTGATGTGATAGAGGGATGTGTTCCCACTTGATCAGATGTAAGGGATGAACCATTCTGCTCATGGATAAAGGATTAAGTTCCTTCCATGTCAGATGTGAGTGTTGGCCATTCCAACGAGCAGGTCGGATGTAAGGGCAACCTTCATTCTCTAGGAGAATGGAGGCGTTTGATCAGGTAGCTCAGTCGAGGAGGAATGGGGACCATTCTGATATGATTGTTGGGATGTGTTCCCCTCATGATCAGATATGAGTGCATGCCCTTCCATCATTGTGAGAAGGATGTGTTCCTGCCTAGATGGATGTAAGTGCTGAGCCTTGTCATAGATGATAGTAGGTGTGTCCTATCATGCTAGTGACTGTAAGTGCTGTGTCATTTGACAGATGATAGTAGGTGTGTCCTATCATGCTAGTGCATTTTCACAGATTGTAGTAGGTGTGTCCTACCATGCTAGTGATTGTAAGTGCAGAGCCTTTTCACAGATGGTAGTAGGTGTGTCCTACCATGCTGGTGATTATAAGTGCTGAGCCTTTCCACAGATGGTAGTAGGTGTGTCCTACCATGCTGGTGGATGTGAGTGTTGTGCCTTTCCATAGATGATAGTAGGTGTGTCCTATCATGCTGGTGGGTGTAAGTGTTGAGCCATTTCACAGATGATAGTAGGTGTGTCCTATCATGCTGGTGAATGTAGTGCTGGGCCTTTCTGATGGGATTGTAGTTTACTACATGATCAGATGTGAGTGTTGGGCATGCCTTTCTGACGAGTAGGTCAGATGTAAGTGCTGGGCAAAGACCTACATGAGGGTAGGCCTACAACCAGCATGAAAAAGGGCTAGATCTATAGAACTTCCTATGACAAGAAGAATCATGAGATAGCACCAATGTTGATCCAGATCGAGTGATGATCCAGATCCAGTAATTATGATCCAGCAGTGATGATCCAGATCCAGTCCAGTGATGTTGATCTAGATTGAGAGAAGATCCAGATCCAGTCCAGTGATGTTGATCCAGATCAAGAGATGATCCAGATCCAGTCCAGTGATGTTGATCCAGATCGAGAGATGATCCAGATCCAAAGATGACTTGAAGACGAGATGACCCAGCTGATACAGAGAAGAAGACCAGTGCTGGAAATTGTGTCGAAAGAATACCTTCCTAGTTAAGAGGGAGTGTTGATGTATATGTAACTTCAAAATGTATTCTTCTATGTATCTCATGTATTGTAACCCGATGTTTATTTCGGGATGTTTCTATTATGTATTTGAGTCATGTGGTCATGCCCCGATGTTCCGATCGGGAGGATTAATAATGTAATCAAGTCATATCAAGTCATTAGGTAAGTCCCCACAGTTTTGGGGCACTTGAGTTATTATACACTAATTAAGGTGTAGGCTCGAGTAGTAATTGTTAGGTTGAGCCTACGTGTGAAAAGGGAATTCAAGTGAGCGGATGAATATAAATAGAGAGCGAGAGTCTCTCTATTTATCACTTGTGAAATACATCACTTGCTCTCCCAAGTGTGGCGCACTACTGGAGAAGGAAATTTTGGGACTAGACAGAAGACAGAAGACTACTGCTGTTTTGGGAGATCTCTTACTATTTTGGTGCTAATTCTATCTTAGAGGAAGTTGCGGGGTTTTCTCCTTTATGGTTTCCCCGAGGAAAACTCTTTGTTTCTCTTGTCTCTTGTGATGTGCTTATGTTTTATTGCTGTACTTGTTATTCTCTCAGTGAAAAGATCCTAAGATCATAATGCTAGATTAATGTGATGAAAAACTAACAAGAGGGTCTACTTTTGTTTCCTTAATGCCTCCCAGAAACATCCAGCCATGTCCTCTAGCCCTCAGTGGTCCCCAAACATCATCATTAGAAAGAGAATTCAATCCTTCTTTGTGTTTGACACTAAATAGAGGTAAAAAAATAGTATCATGTTGATGATGTGTAATGCTACCATATGAGGACAGAAATTGTGGATAGACTGAATATAGTCAAAAGCATAGAAGGATATCCTATGATATGTACATAAATGTATCTTGCTAGGATTTGATTCTTCCAATTGCATGGTTAGGAAAGAATATTTTCAGCCAATATTCTTTTTTGTATAAGACGTAATTTTATGTTATGTTCGTTAAACTCACGTTCGAATCTTCTAAGTATTCACACCATTGGAAACTCGAGTTGAAAAGATATAAAAGGCTGTACATGGAATTTGATGGTTGACCTAAAAATATTAAAATCAAAATTGGGTAGGATATTTCAATGGCTTTGGTAAAGTTTCAAAACATCTAGATAACTAAATTATACAGACTATAAATTGAGATCTTGAGTACGGTGCTTGATGGATGACCTTTCAATAAGGACTAGCACAAAATTTTTCAAGCATTCCACAGATGTAAGCAAGAGTCCTTAAAATATAGGGGCTTGAGAATGTTGAGGGAAACAGAAAAAAACAGGACGAGGTCATGCTCTTATTGATAGTCAAAATCGCATCAGTAAGACAACAGATGCAAAATATTTGGTATTGGTTGATAGAATGGCTCTAATTGATACTAATTAGTCCTCCCTTATCTGCATCAACTTTTTTCAACACTAATGAATTTATATGGTTGAAAAGGTTATATGCAAATATGATTAAAATAGGTGACAGACTATGAGAGGTAGCATAGTCCATCTGAATTCTATGATGAGAATCTATTTTCAAACCAAGGCCAAGCACGAGTTCTTTTTTATTGTTAATATCACAGTGGAACAAATTACCCCCTACCATTGGGTGCATATTATATAGCGAATGGTGAACAATCTATTCAATAAGTTGGGCACATTATTTGCTATCTGACATAGAACCTAGTGTGAGTAGAATAGATAGTGAATGGTGAACAATATTTTCAATAAGCTGGGCACATTGTTTGCTATCTGTCATAGCACCTAGTGTGAGTAGAATTAATTCTGCTCCAACTATGGACATGTTAACACAAAATTTGCCCCAATGTGTATTTGATAATGAGGTGTTCATTTAGATTGATGAGATTTTGAGAGTCTCTTGATGTGTATATATCCAAAATTTTCTAATGAGGTACCATCTCTTACAAGGAGGGTGCTCTTGAATGTTTTGATGAAGTTGATCCAAATACATAGTCTATATGCACAGTAAATACAATAGTTAGGAGACAGTAACAGACCTCTAACAGAAAACATGAACAGACATTACAACAAATATAATGTTACCACTGTTATGCAAGCCTAGCATGACATACAAGAATTGATGTATAGATTTTATTGGTTGATCTTCAGTACACGAGGCACTAACATACAAAGAATGATGACAACAAGGACATAATGAGTGGTAACAACATCTTAATTGATAGTTCATGCTATTGGATTGTTTATCAAATCAAGGCAGATTCATGATGATTTCAATCACCATTTCTAGAATGCTTGGTGGAGACATTCGTGAAGCAATGTTGGGAATGATTTGATGATAATTGCGGTCCCTGAAGCAATATATAGGTACTTCAGACCCATGGGGTCTGCTTTTTGGATTTAAACCCTATTTGGGATAGAGATTCAGTTCCGCAGAAGAGCTTGTCACAGAATTTGGTAGTGTGTCGAATTATCAAGATGGTTTAGATAGAGATTTGAAAAGGCAATATGAAGGACATAAAAGCTATCATAATTCAGGGAGTACATTTAGATCCTAGTATTTTGACTTAATATTTTGATCCTAGTATAGTGAGTTGTTCATTTAGATTGATGAGATTTAAGAGTTTCTCCATGTGTATATGTCCATACTTTGCTAATGAGGTACCATCTCTTACAAGGAGGATGCTCTTGAATGTTATGATGAAGTTGATCCAAATACATATAATATATGCACAATAAATACAACAGTAAGGATATAGTGACAAACCTCTAACATAAAACATGAAGAGACATTACAACAAATATAATGTTACCACTGTTATGCAAGCCTAGCATGACATACAGGAACTAATGTATAGATTTTATTGGTTCATCTTTATTACATGAGGCGCTGGCATACAAATAATGACAACAACAAGGACATAATGAGTGGTAACAACATCTTAATTGACAGTTCATGTTGTTGGCTTGTTTATCAAATCAAGGCAGAGTCGGGATGATTTCAATCACCATTTATGGAACGCTTGGTGGAGACATTAGTGAAGCAATGTTGGGAATGAATTGATGACAATTATGGTCCCTGAAGCAATAGGTAAGTACTTAAGATCCATGGGGTACTATTTTTGGATTCAAACCCTATTTGGGATAGAGATTCAATTCCGCAAAAGAGCTTGTCACAGAATTTGGTACTGTGTCGAATTATCAAGATGGTTTGGCAAGCATTCACAATGAAATTAAATTTAATATGTTGGGAGGGACCATCACATCCCCCTATTTTCAAGGATCTATGCGTTAAACCACATTCAATTCACCTATTCTCCATTGTACTCCATATAAATGTTGGTGTATGCAAAGGATAGCTAGGATCTGTAGAGTTGATCCATAAATTCTCCCGTTCCATCATGGTTGTTTGTTGTGCCAAGTTTTGAATGGAATAGGTCTCATGATATTAGTGTTAATACTATGGAGGGTGCATGTAGATACTAGAGACCTCCCTATTTTTTAATTTAATAGCTTCATTGAAATGAACCTAATGATTGGCTTGCGAATCTACCAAAATGTTTTGTCCATAAAAAACATGGTAATACTCAATCCATTCAAAACCCTGTGCTTTTTGAATGATTTTCTAAACTAGATAACATAGGGTATATTCTCCTTGGAAGGCGATTGAAATTTGAGATAGAGAGACCTAATAAGAATTTTGGAGTCCTATAATACTGTAGCTTTGAAAATACTCTACTCTCACAATAATGATAGGCCTTGGAGTAAAGCTAGTTCTTATGCCATATTATTAGAAGTGATGCCAATTCCCCATGCAAACTCAATGACTTGTTTTCCATTAGGGTTAAAGACAAACCCCATTCTCGGCAAAACACTTGACACCCCTGGTAAGTCGACTTAGTTGCAAGCCCACAAAGTAGCAACTTCAATAAGTAACATGCCCACCTAATTACAATTCTACTATGCAATGAACCACCAACTCAACTGATGCAATTGTCAATGATTTAAATGACAAATTATTGTACTTTTAATATAGAAACATAATGCAACCAAAATATAGTTGGTTAGTAGTTAAGAATCTGGAATTGTACCTGGATTGGTAGAAAAGGTTGGTATGTAAATGCATGGATAGCAATAGAGGTTTAAAAATTAAGACCAAGTGTTGTACAGTGACTACCTAATTCTCTATCAGGCAATCAGTTTTTGATGTAGTAAAAGGAGATGATTGATTCCAATTTGGTTTAATGGTCAATGTGATTGTATGTGATTTCACTATAGGTTATGTTTCCCCTTTTCTGATATATGTGAACCGTCCTAGTAGTGAACAATACTAGACTTTTTATGAAAGTGAAATTTATGAAGATAAAAGGTCTTGTAGTAGGGTACAAGGGAATCAAAACATTTTGTAGGACCCATTTTTGCTTTTTGTGCTTTGCTATTTCAAGCAAAAAATTTGCCATGTGAACATTTAGCAAAGATGAACATTTGTCTACATTTATTTCGTTTTGGAAAGATGAGGTATGTTACTAGCTTTTGGCCAAAGGGACATTGTCAATTAAAGACACTGGTTCTTCAGATTCTACTCAATATTCTAATTATATTTCTTCTTTAGTCATTCTTGAGGAGAGGTTATGAAACTCATTGTATACACCCTTCCATTTTCTATTTTTAAATATTCTTTCATGAAAATAGGACATATTTTTCAAAAAAAAAATGACTTTCTATGGAAACATCATAGTAAAGTCGCATTCAATGAGGTTCCTAATCCTCTGACTCTTAGGGATTTACAGTGCTTTAATCAAGGGTGTCTAATACCACAAGTCCACCTCTATTCATTTTCATGATGTTGAGTACCTCCCTGTGGGATCTTGGGCTCATATATTGGCATTTTTAGTTTTCGTAGACCAAGACTTTCTTGGCACTCCTATTGTCTGCATGATGTAGCTGTCTAAATTTTTATGTATTTTTTCTCTAAAGTAATATATGAAGCATAGTACTGACAAGGATACTTTTATCCTTAACTGTTGTTATCCATAACAAATAATTAATTCTTTGTTGTTGAAGTAGGAAAATTGACCATAACTATCATGATTCACAACTATAAGAAACGCAATAAATTGAAGGGAAAAGGCTCTAGATATGTGGTCAAATAGACCACTCAATTTTTTTTTGAAATGAGGACTTCCATGAAAATATGTTAGCAAGGCATTCTAGAATGAATAAGCATAGGTTGAAATCAACAAATTTAATCTTAGAACGGGCTCTTGATGCTTGGAGTAATAATCATACTGTACACAGGTATATTGAAAAATGAATGCACTATAATATAATACAACCTGAAACTCACTCTTGTTTTAACAAAGTGCCTCAGATATACTGACTTCCATATCTAATGAAATTCTACAGAAAGTACAATTGCATCAATGTTATGACAATCAAAAAATGTAAAAACGTGCATAGTTATATATAAAGGACTCACCCCATTAGATGCAAGAACCACACATTGGTCCCTCTCTGTCAACAACCCGTAAGAAGCTTCAGGTATGGTAATTACACCATATTCTTTCAAAAGAAAATATCCAAAATCCTTTTCCATTTCCAACCCTGGTGCATCATCATATGGTAACCACACCCTATGTACTTTAGGCTCATCTTGCAAAGAAAAACCTCAACCCTTACATCGTCGGATGCGCTCAGCTTCCCCTGGAAAGACATGAAATTGAAAACTTTATTGGGGATGATCAGAAAGAAAAGGTTGGAATTTTCAATAAAATGTAAAGCACAAATGGCATTCCATTGAACTCAACATAGTCCCAGATCATTAGTTCTTAAACCATCTTGTGGATCTTGGCACCAAAAACCTACTTGGCAAGTTCGACTTTAAATAAACTGTTACCTAAATGGAAATGAGAGAACCATCGGCTACTCTTGTTCCCAGGACAACCTAGGAATCCCCAATATTCCCAATGAAAAGGTAATCTCCCTGAGATCAGAAAAAACTAAAAACCCTCAAAATTTGACATTGAGCTACAGGCATGAAACACAAGCCCTTGTGATTAGAAGGCTTTAACATGAACTAATTACTTAATTTTTTATACATTTAATAGCATAAGAGATATTATTTTAAGATAGAAATTTGGATGAACTCAATATTTAACTTCTCCATAATACAAGTCCAAATGGGATTCACAACAGAATACTTTATCTGGCTTGCTCTGTTTAGATGCCAACAGTTCTTATAGTTTTCAGATGTTAAATTTTAAATTTTTGGACATTGAGATTGTAAGATACTTAGCTTATATATTTATAAAACAGAAAGTGTGGAATTTCACCTCACTAAAAGGAACTTCTATATCATTTCTTTCATTTAAAACAACAGAAACCACGACAAAACAGAAACAAAGGACCTTACATGCATAATTCATAGATATAGAATACATCAACTAATCACAAATTACCTATATAACAACTGCAATTGCGGTTCTTCCACTGCAAAAGCAGTCTATAGTTGGATGAGACCTCAATTCTTTGTCCATTACTTTCTACGCTTTCAAGTAGGTGTCTTTCTAGGTAGAAAAAAGACTGGACTCCTTTGCTGAACTGACTTGGCTGTCACCGCCCAAATCATTTTGGGTATTTTTTGCTTTCTTTTTATTATTGTATGTATCAGATGCATTGATGGTGTTTTCTTTATCCTTGAAATATTTCCAAATTGAATGCAATTTCACTGGCAATGAATCTGTAATGTTTCGTTTTTATAAAAAGGGAATATCTGAGGACTAATAGCACTAGGAGCAGAAATGTACATCAATTCAGTCTTATTAAGTCATCAGTATGGTAAGAAGGCCATAATAGTTCATATCATAAAGCATGTGGAGCATGCATGCCTTATTTTAGTGTTAAAGTCAACATGAAATTAGAATTGCATGCATGTAAAAGTGAAGCGTAAACCCTAAAAGTGACATGCAAACCCTAAAAGTACATGATATTCTATTTAAGAAGGGTTATTGGAGTGAAGAGAATATTTATTGTTATTGTTGATTGATTTTAGAGTTTCAAGCAGCAGCACAACGTGTAGCCACGGTAGTTTGGGTTAGAGATAGTGTCTTCAGCTAGCGAGGGTTCGGCAGTGAGATATCTTCCCTAGTATTTTATTGGGATAGATCATCCAGGTTTATCCATTGCATCCATCATATACTACAATATTCGGATATCCAACACATTCCAAAGGGTTATTAGTAGATCCATGTTTTGCAATCAGAAGTAGCAGGGAAAACACAGAAGGATTCATTGGGACCACAAAACTGAGTCTTTCCTCTGCATGTCATCTTTCTCTTTCTCAACAGGCCTATTCTATGGTATGCAGTGATTATCATCCATCAATTTTCTCACCTAGAGCATCTATCAGCCAAACAGATTAGTTGGGGGCGTGAGCAACAAAACTGCCAATCAATTTTCCAGGGCACTTAGAGGTAGCCAAACCTCCACATGTGCCAGGCCATCTCTCCGGCATTAGTAGATAGACAAGCTCAAAAAATTTCAGCCTGAACGAACCTCTCCTCCTACAAAAATGTCACCTTCAGTCTGGAGGGTTTTTACGGTACCGTGAGGCGGTAACACCGGAGGAAAAGAGCATTATTAGACCACCCATCTGGATCCTTATGCATGTAGCTATCTCTGGAGTCATTATCAGGTAGAATATGAGTGGTAAGTGTTAATTTCTCTCTGCAAAACCCTAACCCTAATTAAGCTATATTTTAGGGAATTTTGCATGTCGAGTTTGCATGCACAGTTATTTTTCAAATTTGTATGAGATTGAGTGTGCAAGTCAACACTATTATAGAACATTAGAGAATATCAGTATTTGGGATATTACATTGGTATTAGACCATGATCCTTGCCAGCTGTGGGCACATAGAAATTGAATAAAAGTGCATGTTGATGCATGCATGTACATGTAAATGCATGTCAGTGATGTTGGTGAAGTGCATGTCAGAACAAAGTTTTTTCTTTTCCAGCTTATGAGAACATGAAGACAATGAGAAGGATCTTGACTAGAAATTGGCAGAGGTTAGTAGTACTTCAACACTTTCCTTGATATCAGGAGTATCTATCCTTGGGTGATGAGGTATGTGCAGCATTGTCCTTTCAAGATTATTACACCATCAAGTTCGGGAGCCAGCCCAAGGATTTGGATGAGGATCTTGTTAAAGGCATAGTTGGGGGAGGGAATAAGGATAAGCATGAATTACATGTTGTTGGTGAGATTCATTTGGATTTAACAGTACATGATGAGGATGTGCATGAGGATATCGCATTAGAGCTATCCTGTGAGTCTAGCGACACCAGCACATTCACTAGTTAGATTGTGGACAAGTCATGTGATGAGTTAGAGTTGGTACACTCTTCATCACCTATAGCAGGAGTCTAGATAGTTATGACAGGAGAAATACATGAGGTACAAATCAATGAGCACAATAGTCGAGATAGTGAGCAATCACACATGGAGGTTAGGGAGAGTTATACAAGCAAGAGATAGAGCTTCCAGATGATAGCCACCATGCAAACCCTAAAAGTATATGATATTATATTTAAGAAGGGTTATTGGACCAAAGGTAATATCTATTGTTATTGTTGATTGATTTTAGAGTTTCGAGCAGCAGCACAGTGTGTAGCCGCGGAAGTTGGGGTTGGAGACGGTGTCTTTAGCTAGTGAGGGTTCAGCAGTGAGATATCTGCCCTAGTCTCTTATTGGGATATATCATCCAGGTTTATCCATTGCATCCATAATATACTAAAGTATTCAGATATCCAACATATTCCAAAGGGTTATTAGCAGATCCACATTTTGCAGCTGGAAGTAGCAGGGAAAACACAAAATATTTGCTCGGACCACAAAACCCAGTATTTCCTCTACATGTCAGATCCCTCTTTCTTAGCAATCCTATCCTACGGTATGCAGTGATTATCAACCATTAGTTTTCTCACATGGAGCAGCTATCAGCCAATCAAATCAGTTGGCGTTGTGAGCAACAAAACTGCTAATCAATTCACTAGGGAACTTAGAGGTATCCAAACCTCCGCATGTTCCAGGCCATCTCTCTGGCATCAACACACAGACAAGCTCATAAAGTTTCATCCTGAACGGAATTCTCCTCCTACAAAAACGTCACCTTCAATTTGGAGGGTTTTTACGGTACTGCGGGGCAATAACACCGGAGGAAAATAGCATTATTAGACCACCCATCCGGATCCTTATGCATGCAGCTATCTTTGGAGTCATTATTAGCCAAAATATCAGTGGTAAGTGTTAATTTCTCTCTGCAAAAACCCTACCCGTAATTCAGCTATATTTTAGGGCATTTTTGCATGGCGAGCTTGCATGCACAATTATTTTTGCAAATTTGTATGAGATTGAGTGTGTGAGTCGGCACTATCATAGAATGTTAGAGAATATAGTATTTGGGATATTACAAAATCCCTAACCCTACAGGAAACAAGATTTCCATAAGGACGATGGCCATCAAAAACTCCACAAAACATTGAATCATCTTAAACAGAATCCTATCAATCATAACAAAAGAATAATTAAAATATCAAATTTCTATTTAGAACAGAGCAAAATTTGATAAAAAATTGGATATCATTCAAACTGATAAAGGAAGGATAACGCTGAGCGTCAAAATTTCAGAACAGTTCATGTATGAACACTTGAGAGAAAAATATTCACAACAACGTCTAAGAGTCGCGTAGTAGTCCTTGTTCCACTGGTTACTAAGGGCTACGATCCATATAGCACTGAATAGGGCTTGTATAAATTGTGGTATGGGAGCATGATGTGACTTTATGGACATTGATATTTTGATGTGGTATATACATGCAACTAAAAGTAGAATACATATGTTAAGTTCTAAATAAGTGACCTCTTGCATGCGAACCGACATGTTGTTTATTTTTTTTCTGTTGTTCTGTTTAGAAAGAGATTAATGGACAATAGTAAGAGGTAAAAAAGATAGAAACAATTCTCAATAAAATCAAAGATATGTACACTAATATTTAGAACATTGAGTGAACTTCTTAATTTTAGAAAATTAGTTTTGTTGTAAAATCAAAGATATGTACACTGATATTTACAACATTGAATGAACTTCTTAATTTTTACAAAAGTAGTTTTGTTGTCTTGTTGTGAAGCACATGTGAAATTATCTAGTCTTTCTTAGAATTCCTTGCATGGTTTTGGTTTCCTTAGTTGGTACTGATTGGAAGGTACTTTGTATGTAGCACGTGTCCATGGAGAACAATCAAGCAACTATCGATCTCAACTTCAATAGTGTATGCACACTATATTTCCATGGGGATGGATCCTATGATTAACTGGAATGCCTTTGTTATAGTCTACAAAAGCTAGCTCTCGTGTGGGTTATCTTGTGAACTATTTAAATTTCATACCTCATGTCTACAAAGGATCTGATCTGCCAATGGATCCTAACATAAAGACAAGGAAGAATCCTAGAGAGATTACGAACATGCTGATCATAATTTGGATTAGATCCATCATCTCTTATTACTTCCATTTCAAAAACAATGTCTAAGGTCGCATTTACTGTGCATTTACTGTGATATTTCTCTGAAATAAAGACTTTTGTTTTAACACTACTATGTAATCAAGATGTGAGGAATGTTATTTCGTTAAGACCCTGTGCACAGGTCTGTAATGGTGGTCTTGGATCTGGTTCAGACTTCAGTGCTGAAAATGAATATTAGGAGCAACACCTACACCAATGTTTTAAAACTCAAACTTGGACTTGAAATTGGTCGAGGGTCAACTTGGACTCAGACTCGGACTCGGATTCGGCAATGAATCGGTAATGACTCGGGTGATTTGAATTTACTGACTCGGTTCACTTAAAAACACATAAAATATTTAAATTTTAAAGACAAAAATATTTTAAAGATTCTTATCCATGATGCCAAAGCATTAGAGACAAAATAATGGAATTATTCTCATGTATATACTATATACCATATAAGGGTGAAGTTGTGAACATATCAAAATGGAATGATGTGTACTGTGCAATACATATCTGCCATTAGTCCATAATTTCTTAGGAGATTTAAGAGACCTAAAGAGAGAGAGAGATATTTGTGTGAGAGTTAGGGGTAGATCTCTGAACTTATGAAGGTCTAGTAGTAGATAATCCTTGCATCATATGAATGTTAAATCAGGCTACAACAAGTCCATCATGCAAATGTTCAACTTCTTAGTCTCTGCAAATTGCTGAAAAGCACTCATGCTGCTCACCTACTAGAAATCACCACTCCCTCAAATGGATTCAAGAGAATATTTTTCCTTCACAACATATTTCTACTCTGTAATTCATTTTTCTTCTACATGGCATTTTCTTCCCCATCATCAATGCTAAGGATTGTTTTTCTTTAGTTCAGTTGCAAGCCAAGACCCAATGATTGTGATGTCCCTTGGAGGTTGACATCCTATTAAAAGCACCAAGAATTCAAAACGTGGAATGCATAGCCAAAATAGAGTCACCTTCACCGAGAGAGATATTTCATCTCCATAACCATTTAAACATAAACAAGATACACCAAAAGAATCTCCTCAAAATATCAGACCTGCAAAATTCAATCTGATTTGATAAGTTAGAGAAGGAGAAAGGGTCAATGGAAGTCGATGGACATTCTTGGAGGCGCAGGATAAAAAATATTAATATTTACGTTTTTGCTGAAGTTAAATTTTACTTAAATTAAATTGGCTACAAGTTTAAGTCAGTTGAGGAACTTTTCCCATTCCAACCTTTGCTTTTAGATAGATTTTTCAAGCATTGTCTACACGTACAAAATATTTTCACCCTGCAATCTTGGAAATTGGGTAAATTTGGAAAAAAAATTGTCACGTGAAACTATGTCTTGATGTAGTTGTCAAACATTTTTAAATGTATTACTATCAAGTGCCTCTTGCAACAGAAAAAATGACACAAGGAAAATAAAACCAGACAACACCTTGTATACCCCAGATGATTAAAATAAGAAAACGAGAGACAATGTCCCCTGAGAGATTAAAACCTTGAGAAGATGTTCAGTCTAGAAGATTACTTCCATAAATGAGAGCAAGAAGAGACATAAAGTGCACTAGAGGGAGCCTCGAGAGTTAGCTCAAGCGGTCATGAGCCAAACATGAGATTTATCCCCCTAAAGGTTGGGCATGATTAACTTGAGATAGTGGCATTTGTACATTGGGTAACCCACCTGAAGCACTCATAGATGTATAGGTTGCAGCATTATTAACATATGTGACATTTATCATTCTCTCCAATATTATTGCGAGGATTATGTTGTGTGTGCCTTGGTATAAAATCCTAATATTGTCAACCTCGTGCCATATTTTCTTTGACACTTTGTTGCACATCACACACTATTCATTCCATATATGATTATATCCTATTTGGTCATAAAGAAGGTAAGTTTCCTAACAAACTCTCTCATAAAACGAAGTGGATATCACATTTGTAGATGTATGACTTTTGTACTCGGTAGAAGCATTAAGGTCCAATCCTTTACCCTTGGGAGGAATTAATGGGGATCAAAACCTAACCCATGACACACTTGGAAAAATACTTTACCCCTTTGCTACATGATCCTTTTGTGTGTACCTTTGAATTTGACCTTCATGGGAGGAAACACAAGCCTAAGAAGGGGTGCCAATTGTCATTCATGTGATTGTAACCTTATGAACAAATATATAACAGTGGATTAGTCAGTAAGTTTAGTGATTCCACTACTTAGTCAAAGAGTACATTGTCCCACACTCAATCTTATGTTGATTTCTGGTTCTATATTAGATATATCTTTAATTAGTGCAGTTGAAGAAGATATAGAGAAGTTGTCTTCCTATATTTGATGTGTGCTTGTTGTTTTTTTTTATGTGAAGGTCTTTGAAGATCAACCAAAGAATATAAGTTTTTGTAAAGTTCCATGTAAGATTTGGTACCTTTCTTATTTTGGGTGTCAACAACCTTATTGTAATTTTCTCACAAATCAATGTTTAAGATAAAAACATATACTCAGGAAACCTCTTATAAGATCTTGTAAGTTGAGGTCCATAAATTATCATCACAAAGTTAACTCTCGTCCAAATTTTGTTCATTGCACCAAGAAAAGTGAGGTGTATTCTACAGATCCATATGAGGGAGATGTTAATGTCCATGCCTAAATGCCAAAGTGACACATGGAATAAGCCAGCCCAATATTTAAAAAAAAAAAACAACCCAGTATAGATGAGGTGTAACATCCATGCTTATAAATCAAAATATAAAAAAGCATAATATAAAATAAAAGAAATTTTAAAAAATAATATGAAGAATTAATTACCCCCCCACACACACATACATACACCAGCATAGATTAATCTTAACTCGGGATCATTTATGCACCAAGAGATTCACATGATAATTTCTTTTTGATCCCTCTTAGTGCTTAACAGATTTGAAGTTAATATGGTTCTACATTATGGCGTATTCCAGCACACTAAATATTCACACTTACAACATTGATGATACAGATTGGTAGTGAACCATCAAATGCACAAGATATAAAGCACAAAGGTTTATCCACAATGCCAAATCCCAATTGAGGGTAGCTAAATGCACTCTATTCTGGTCCTACATTGTGTACTAAATCCAAATATTAGGAGATGGTTAGTATTCATTTTGTGAACACTATTGATCTTTGTGCCAACTTGTCCACCTATAGAGAATACCATCAGCAGCTGCCACATAAGTAAATGAAACCTAGTATGTTGACCTTGCAGAGCGATATAAGAAGAAATGGGTTGTTTATAATGGGATCATAGCCTTACTTGATATGGCTTGCAATGTGTGGTATGACAGTTCTGTCCTTTAGTTCACATATTTCAATGTAGCACTAATATGACCATCTATACCAGTAAGAAAACAAGGTGAAAGAAGCATGCATGCATCAATTTGCATGGGAAATATCCTAGTTTTTATACAAGATAAGTGGGAATACTAAATTTTCATGAGCAAATGTCTAGTTTGCATGAAGGATATGCATATTTCATGTTGCATATCTCACCAGTAGTGCACATGATTCATTTCACAGCATTCAGGTGGTGTATTTTTGAAGAAGGATCTATCCTCAAACTTTATTAATTGAGTCATTATAATGCAACCAAGCATTTAGATGGATGGACCAACCACAAGGGTCGTACCCTCATATGCAAACATGCAAAGTATGACTATGTGTCTATGTCCTTTCTCATCATGACTGTGCAAAGTATGTGACTATTTGTCTCTGCATTGTGTGACTGTGTGTCTCAGATTGCATTTATTTAAGGGTACGAACCTCATTTGTTGTTCTACATGTCAAGCATGAAATTGTTTCCTCATATGCAAACATTGAATTTTGTAGCTTCCAATATCAAAAATGTTTATTAGATAAAATATTTACAAAATATCAAATGTGCAAAACTTTGGAAAAAATCACATGCCTAACGAGATTGTAGATCCATGTTGATAACCATAATTTACATGTTTTCTCAGTTTCAATTAGACTCTTGACCATACAAATAAATATGAAAACATGTTTCCAATGAAAGAAGAGAAAAAAAATCACACAAACACAAAGCCAGTGAATAAACACTGAAACAAACTCATCTTAGAGTTACAACCACTACATGAAACATTTTCCTCATATGAAGCTGACGTAAGTAAGCAAAAGGCCACTGCACAAATCTCTCTCCACTATTTGGATATATTTCAAGAGAAAAATAGAACACTCTACAAGATTCTTTGAACTATTCAGGTATGTATTATTAGTAAAATAGAAATGGATACATCTGAATTGCATTTCGTTTTACAATTCTACATTACGCTTGTATCTAGAACCCAATATAGAGATTGTTTCAAGAACATCTTTACAGGATTTTTTTAAAACTTGATGGGAAAGGAACTGAGAAATAAATTGAGCTCCCAAAAGGAATCAGTTTCTACTAGTTCAGAAGTTTAACCTTGTCATACAATGACATTGACAACCCTTAAATTTCTGTTAATGTAATTGATGAAATTCAAAGTAGCCTTACCTTTGCCTTGGGGAACTGTCAAGATGGGATTTTTCAGAGGGGAATTTTTGGAAATTAGAACACTTTGGGCCAAGTTCTCATCTATTATCCACCAGCTAATATTCACCATGGAGTGGAATTTGTTAGATGGGATCCTGGAACATCCTTATCTTCTCTGTTTGAACTGAATGTGTTGGATCTTTGGGGAGTTCTCATCCATGAATTTTTTGAAACTAAAAATGAATTGTGGATTAAAAAAGGTCTAGGAATAAACCTTTTAAAAAAAAATTGTGTGCCCTACTTTTGTAATCTAATCCACATAAGATTCAAGGATGAATCAACATGAGATTCACGGGAGAAAAGTTATGTTATTAGAGCTTAAACCCAATTCAACATACCAATAAAAAAGGAATGAAGGATACTAAAGGATAGTGTAGGGTGTAAATATTGGACATAAGAAAAAAGATGCCAAAAGCATAAGGTGAAGAGGGTAAACATAGTATGACCTATACTTTGACATGGTAATAAATTCATGAAACTGGACATGTCGTGCCATCATTTTGACATGTGGTGCAAGTAGGAAAATGACACATGTGAGCATCCACCATATGACTAACTACTAAAAAATATTTCAATTTTAGTTTCTTTCTAGGATGTTTATCCTAGAAAACAAGATACTCTATTGATAAACATAAATCTATTACCAACAAATTATGTGGTAATCCCTTAAAATGACATGGAAAGGCTCGAGGAAAATATGAAGTGGTTTTTTATTTGTAATATATCCTTGTGGGTGGTGCTATGTGTGCCCTAAATTCAATCCCTACCTATGAATCTCTATGTTCCTACCTTGAGGTGCTGAATAAAACCGATGGAACTAAAACCTTGATGAATAATGATAAAATAATAACTTTGCACCATGAGTCCCACTCCCTTTGGGCTCATGTAATAGGTCTAGTTTAATCTATTGTAATCCAATAAAAACTGGTGGTAGAGGTTATTCTGTGCAGGCATTGTGTTACTTTTACATGGAAATGATTCACTTGAATAGGCTATGAGATATATTATTTATGTGTATAGTATGTACCAGGTTGTCTAACTTTAAGAAGGAAAATTTTGAACAAATTGATACATTTATTTAGGGTAAAGAGGAAGTGGGAAGGAATACATTTTATTTAACACTTTATCATCTTGTCTATTTGGAATTATGTTTCATATTTTTATAAAAATTGGCATTCCTTATCTTTCCATTGGAAAAAAATGTTTAGGAAATTGTTTCAAAAAAGTTAAAGGATGTTGAAAAATATTCCATATTCAAATTCCATGCAGGGAAATATCTGTTCTTGAACCTTAGTATAAAATTCACAGCCAAGTGTCTGGTGAACACATATAGGGTGTGGAGACTACCCTAATAGAATTGGGGTGACACTTAGAAATGATGCATATAAACGTATTGTGAGGTCGTTACTAAGGTTATCTTACACCTCTATCTTTGGATCTACAACTGGATCCATAGACATGCTGGTGCAACATGTTCCTTCTACAAAGGATGATGCTGCTAAGAAGATAGATGATATATACACAGGTCCCCAAGACACACCGCTTTTCCAAGCTATGAAATACTGTGAACCTAAAGGCCCCCTTATGGTAAATGTAACTAAATTATATCCAAAATATGATACATTGTTTTTTATTCATTTGGTAGAGTCTATAGTGGCACAATCCAAACATGGAAAACTGTACGGGTACTTGGAGAAGGATATTCTCCTGCTGATGAGGAGGACATGGCATCTAAAGAAGTAACTAAGCCATGGGTTTACCAAGCTCGATATCGAATTCCTACAAGAAAATCACCTATTGGATCTTGGGTTCTAATAGATGGTGTAGATGCTTTGATTATGAAAACAACAACACTCTGTCCTTAGTAGCTTGATGAATATGTATTTATTTTTCACCCTCTATGCTTTAACACTCTAGCAGTTGTCAAAATAACAACTGAGCCTTTGAACCCAAGTGAATTGCCAAAGATGGTAGAAGGTCTTCATAAAATTAGTAAGAGTTATCCATTGGCCATTACAAAGGTTGAGGAGTCAGGGGAAGATACCTTTCTGGGGATTGGGGACATCTATTTGGAATTTATTATGAAGGACCTTAGAGAGATATATTTAAAAGTATAAGTGAAGGTTGAAGATCCAGTAGTTTCCTTTACTGAAACAGTGGTGGATTCATCTTCAATGAAAATTTTTGCTGAAATGTTCTGCCACAAAACTAAACACTTAGAATTTTCTAATGCATCATCTAATAATGACCTACGGGGAGAAACCAAAGTTGAGAAGACCTACCTAGATGATCCCAACAATGTTACCAAGATTGTGCATTTGACTTGCAATTCTCTGACTCGGATTAGGCCCTAGAAAAGTGTTTCCAAATCACCCCGAGTCAAACTCGTTAAAACCCACTCTGTTCGCAACTAATCACATATATCACCAGAAACAGGAAACAAAAAAAGAAATATATGGAAAACGGAGTTTACAAAGTGGAAACATATAGAGAGAAAAAAACAGAATATTGTAATTTTAGTAATTTAAAACAATTCCCAATGATACCCAACCAGGATTTCATCTTCCCAATTCCCAAATCTAGAATTCAATTCAAAGACAGGAACTCTTTGAATATAGATATTATGAGGTTATCATTTTATAGTGTTAAACTATAAAAGAATACTGTCTGCATTATTTTTGAAAAGGAAATGGCATGGAGAGCCCAAGTCATTCACTTAGTCAATACCCCAGGCACCTCATCAGTCAATCCATTTTCACGCAGAAAAGGTCAAAAGCAATGAAGCTTCCTAGACCATTTTTATACCTAATACCTTTAAAAATACTTGATTTGTTTATAGTTGTAAGATCAATTTCAAAATAGGTTTATCTAAGTTGTATTCTGATATAAACATCTCATTGTCATTGTCTACATAAGAAGAAATCATTGATACTTCAATTCAAAACTACACAATCCAAATCTCTTGCCTTTGAACACATGAGAGAAGTAAAGCTACACAATCCCAATCTCTTGCCTCATTGAACACACTTAAGAAGTTATTACAGGCAATGAATAAGGACTCCACAGGATCTGTGTCTAAAGTGCAGAGAGAAGGCTGAAATATGTTTAGATTTATAGGGATATAGAAGAATCACGGGAGTCAAACCCACACTTAATTACAATATGATGGATAAGCTTTACTTGTTGTCACCAGCTGTGCACTTTTTGGAAGCACCATGGTTACTGAAGTGGGCTTCACATATGCAACTACGATTCTAAAGCGCCAAAGCCTCCCCAGCATGTAAATTTTGAGCATATGCTACAATCAGTACATTTAAGGAGACAAAATGTCATTTAGGATTTTTTTCAAACATTTTTCTTGCATTCATTAAATACCCACATTTTGCATACATGTCTATGAGGGTACTTACCACATAAACATCCATTTCAATACCATATTTCACTACATGATAATGAATATCTCTGCCCTCTTGCGGAGCTAATAGCCCAACACATTCCTTGAGCATAAAGGGACAAGTAAATTATTTGGTTGAACGCCTACCAATTCCATCTGGTAGTAAAGTGCCAGTGCTTCCTCAGAGGGTTTGTTCCAAGAACCTAATCATTTCATTCATAACAAGAAATTTCGGTGGCATATTCTTTTAAAAATCTGGCATGGATCATCCATTCTTTCACAGGAAACATAGAAGTTCAGAAGTTTGGTTTTCAAACTAGTTTCTTGGATTCCATTTGTGAGCATGTCAGCAGGGAGCCTATTGACCTCGAAAACCGATTTGGTGTCCATACAGACCTGGAAAAGAAAAGAAAAACATGTATGAAGATTGAGATTGAGATTTAACTCAGCCAAACTATGAGCAAAAACAATCAGTGACTAACATATGCACAGCAGTTTGGAATTGGATGAAGGAAGGAAGCAAACACTTACCGATGAGTAGCAATAATCTAAGTCACATGGAAGATCGAATTTACAAACTCTCCCAAAAAGCTATTTGTCATGAAAACTTGCGTAATGGAATTTCATTTTCATTTGTCATGGGCGGTAAAACATGCCTAATGGCATTTTATTGGTGGGTTTTCATTAGTGATCAAATTTGGATTTTAATTTCAATTAAAAGGGTTTTGGAGTTCAAAGATGAAGGACTAGTATAAATTAACTAAACCTTTTTTTTCCAGAAAAAATGGAAAAAATAAATTTTTTTATTTTTTTATTTTTTACAATTTTAAATAATTGAGAACCCTCTAATATTTACATAAAAAATTATATATTTTCAATAAAATCTAATTTGAACCTATTCTTTAGATATATTTATAATATTAATTTTACAGTTTATTAAAATAACAACTATTTTATTTTATTTTTTAAAGTTGGAGCAGACTTCATTATACAGAAAAACTAGTTAGACTATGCAATAACTATATTGGGACATCCACTTGATCTTATGCATAGTGCATAACTTTGTAACTAGATATTGTCTTTAAAAAAAACTAGAACCATGAGAGAATTACTTACTCTTAACTATGTAGAAAAGGAATCTACTAAGCAAAACGAAGCTATAATAAACCTACAACCAAAAAATACATATAAAAGAAACCAAAAACTCAATTCAAACCAAAGAGAGGGAATTCATCCAATCCTGAGAGACATAAGAATGGCGAGCATTGGGTTCCTAAGAAAAAATAATACACAACTCGGAAAACATTAAAAAAAATCCTACATACGAAGCAAGTTAGCAACGCTAGCATCACCAGGGTTGAGGCATCAAATTTTGTTGTTCAATACTTGCCGCGACAACATATAGGTAAGTGATGGAGGGGAAATGGAATCAAGCCGATGTCAATTGGAGCCTTCCAACTCACTGCATGTTTGAGTCTCAAAAAATTTCCTTTTAAATTGAACCAAAACACCAAAGAAGTTTGATAATGGGTGGATTTGAGAAAGTTCTAGTTGTGAGTAAATAAGAGCTCAGGTTCTAAAATTTGCTATGTTTTGTACCAATCCACGATTTGACAAATCTACAGTCATTGATAGGAAATTTAATATATTTAATGAAAACAATTAATGTATCTATCTCTATGTGAAAATAGTTTTCCATGTTCATGCAGGCCACTACCCTCCTTATTGTCTTACCAAAAGACATGAGAATGAGGAATAAGTTACCATAAATAAACCACTCTAAATATATCTAAAATATCAGGTTTGGGAATAGTTAATATAAAAAACACCAACTAGCCAAGTGGGTTAGCTCAATCAATTTCAACGTAGAGATCACTGAGAGATTATGGATTCAATCCCATAGAATCCCTCTGGGTTAGGAGTACATGTTGTACCATAGTGGAATTTACCCCATCCACCATTCATGGAATGCAAGGAATCGCATGGAGGGTTTTCTGGAGGACATTTTTCATGGAAGAAAGAAAGATAAGACCACCAACCAATTTTCGATATATTATAATATTTACTTCCGTGGATTTGATCATATGTTGTTAACTTCTAGTATCAATAGGAGTTGAAATAGGATTATATTGATGGATATCAAAACTTGTAAGGGCTTAAATTTAATTAGTTAATCCTTGAGAGTCCCTGATTTTCAGGGAGGTTTTTCTCCCTCTAGATTTATGTCTCCCCAACTAATAATTCCAGAAAGGGGTGGAGACCTAGCTCATCTTGAGTTATTATTTGAGGTACAGACCTATGAATTAAATCCATTACCTTTGGTTGTTGCACTAGTTCCTTTAGGTGGTGAGAAAGATAATTTTATCAGCCCGGTCATGATTCTTGGTGACAACAATCTACCCATGATTAGTAGCTATAAGAGCTCAAATAATTTGGAGAGGGGTGTTGTTCTTGACCCAACGCGTTCTCAATAAGAAATGGGTAGTATATCTTGTGAGAAATATTCTAGCACTTGAAATACATATTTGGCATATTGAATAATCACATATATGTTCCTAGTTAGGCAGGTCAACGACTCAACCTAAACACAGATACAATTGTGGGGCCTTTAAGGCTCATGGTACATAAAATCCCCAAGGAGTTGGCAAACAGTCTTGAAAAGACCCATAACATATACAATAAATGTGGAATTACACCCAAACAAGGCAATGGAATTCAGTTACCTTATAGGCCAGAAGTTTTCAACCCATACAAAGAATACCACTAAGATATTTCACACTTCTGGAAAACCCACAAATCATAGCTAATAACTTGGAAAGAGTAGGTTTCGAGTATCACAAAGATAAAAAAACCTTGGATATTCCAACTATATGGCAACCAATTTTTCTCCAGTCCATGACATTATCATTTTTTTTGTAGGACCGTACCAAGAGCATAGCCAAACAATGGATTATGGGTTAATCTTAGTAAAAATTAGGTTTATTTTTCAAATAGTAACTATCATCATATTCTATCCAAATGCAGACAAAAAATCTAATAGAAAAGTCACCATTGAACCTCCCATTAGCCATTGAGGCATGCACCTTGTACAATAAACATAGTGCCACCAATTCAGGTGATTTCTAATTATAGACCTAGCTCCAACTCTATACCTAGAATGAGTTTTTTGTGTCACTAAAGGTCAACAACTCCCCTAGCCCCTAGAAATGATGAAAAATCTCCTTCCCATCTGCATATCCCAAACAAAAGAGACAACAAATAAATTATGACTCCAAGGATGAAGGGATACACAGAATACACACCAGGCTGAAAAGCCTTGTCACAACATTATATGGTTGAAGAAATATGATCTTGAATTTGTGACAATTAGTGCTAAATTCTATGTTCTATGTTTTACAGTATTCTCTTATATATTGTGATTCTTTTTTTCTAAGAACCAATGGAATAGCATTCATGGAGCCAATAAGATTAAGGTGTGCCACCATGCTAATTATTTTGTTGTAAATTGCGTATAAATTTACAATTAAGGAAATGATTGTAGGATTTAAAAGAAAAACAACCAGAAAAATCTATCGTAGGATGTAGCAAGACATATATCCATGGAACTTCCAAATTTGATACTTTGATACACTATACATGCTATAGAAAAACAAGTTGCTATGGCAGGAACATGACACATTCCCTCCTGGAAAAATTTTGGAAAGTTCCAGCCAAAATGTTTTTGGGAGGAACAATGTACATTTATGATTAAAGAAATATATATTTCATATTCAGACTTAAGTTTGATTATTTAAAAATGCAATAATGAAAAACGTATTACACATAAATCCATCAACTTCTCATGCTTAGCTTTTTCAAGTGATACATAAAACTTTAGACAATTTGGAGTTTTGTTAGCATAATTGATAGTTTTAAATGTGGTAATTACCTGTAGGTTGCAATAAATGTTTCCCTGGTTAGTACCTTAGTCACAACACCCCTTGAATTTCCAAAGTGTTTATAACTTCATCAATTTTGGGTTGACACCTAACTCCATGTATTTATGTTTTGATACTTCTCTATTGTTTATTCAACATTCATTTTAATAAATATCACATTCATTTCTGACTAATTTAGTGAGTTTCATTCCGAATTTCTTTAAAAAATATTTTATTTTAAAGTTAAAACATCCATACACAAGTTTTCAGTGTAAAAAATGACACACATTTGGGTAGGGTACCCAAGAAAATTAGTTTTCAACCCAGAGATGTCTGAACAATAGGTCCATATTCCATATAATATTGTCATGGCATGTTTCATATATGTGATTGATATGCTCTTGATGGAATATAGATAATATATGGATGGATTCCAAGACTATGTCATTATATAAAATTGATATTGGTTATTGTTGACTATCGAACTAAATTTAACTTGTAGGAAAGATCAACAGGAGGAGGTTGATGTGACTTGCTTTGATGACAAGTAATGAAGTGTGCATATCCTATTTATGCTTAGAGGGATATAAGTTTTGAGGTATAGAGGGATTAAGAGGATCCACAGAATGTAGGATCAGTCATCCTAGATATTCATCCTCTTAGGTGTCAGCATAAAGTCAACAAAAGAGAATCTTCCAGACATTTGTTATTGATGGCTTGTTCCTTAGTATATTGGAACAAATGGTAAGTTTATAAATCAAGAGGGAGCCAACTGTTCTCCTCAAACCCCAGCAGAATGGGATTACAAAGTAAATATGTGATCTCCCTTGAGAAAGTTATTCAAAAAGACTCCCAGTGATATAGAAGTGAGCCAAGTCTATGAGTCATCCCTTTAAGATGAGCAAAGGGAGGAGGACATGGATTATTCAATTGATCTCTTTAAGAAGCCTATTGTGAAGCTTCAAGGTTTATCTGGTTTGATATCTCAGATAATCCATGTCAATGACTCAGAATCCTCCACTTATGAGGAGGCATCCAAACAACAAGTTTGGCAATATGTTATGAACTACAGTTAATAATGCTATGTGGAAAGTGGTTCTCGACTAACCTTATATTTGGCATTGGAAATAGGTTGATTCCACAAATTCAAAATCCTACAAAGATAAGAGCAACAACAACATACATGAGGAATCCCATCTCCGAGGCTCCATTGGGAGTTCATATCCCTTGTCTTCGAACATGTTTTTGAATGCATGTGCCTAAAAAATGGGTATATGTGTGTCCCCGATGGAAGCTGGTTGGCCTGATTGGAAGCGCACAAGAGGTAGGTGAGGTACGTGTTTTGAATGTTTTGAATTTTTGTTTTGTGTTTCCATTTTTTAGTTATTTTTTATTTTATTATATATATATATATATATATATATATATATATATGTGAAAATATTTGTGTGGTTTTCTTAGCTTTTCATTTGTCCATTATATCACATATTTTGTGTCCCCTCTTAGGCCATAACATTTATCATTCGGGTTTATAGGAAATGTGTGAGGCTTCAAATAATCACGCATGTACTTCATAAGACATTGTTTCCTACAAGTGTGATTTGGTGGAAATATCAAGGTTGATAAAACTAAGCATGATACATGGGGAGCATTCCATAGGTAGAGGTTGAAATTGAAGGTATTGAGCCATAAAATTTACCACTATTACTCATCGACAATGCATGGGATATTTAACCACCGTGCAAATCTAGCAAAGCGTATGTGGCCCCACTCCCACCCCACCTTATCCACATGGGACTGTTTTGCAATTCGCCGACGGATTTTTATCCTCAAAAGGTGGATATGTTGGGGTTTCCTCTACAGCTAAAGACACACCTACATCCCGTGACCTGAGATTTTCCATAGCGCACAACAAAGATATCCGATAAATTATATCAAATTTCGTTGCTTGGATTCACAGTCGCTAAAATGCAAAATAATACTCAAATATGTCAGTTCAAGGGAAATTCACATAACAAACGAAACTGCTTTAAACCTTAATAGAAATTTGACAGACCTCAAAAGAATCATAAAAAATTGAACCAATTATTATGAATCTTTAATGAAAATTCCATCAATGCTAGTCAGTGAGCCAACTAGTCGAGTAAATCGACTAATCGGAGATTAGGTCGGCCTCCAAAAGTCGTGTCAATTGATTGAACCGACAAGTAGTTACTCATAAGCATTTTGTAAATCATATATAATAGGTTGTTGAGCCAATTAAGAACTTGGTTCAGTTTTGTATATGTATGGACCTTCATGTGATTATATAATATAATATGTTATTCCATTACCTGTTCTTGTCTCTTGTTTCTATATGTTTATATGATTCTTATGTGTATTATTGGTAAATTTATGTGATCTGTGAGATGACAACATTGGTTCTGTTGCCGGTAGTATATATACGAATGACATGACCATGCACAAATGATATCATAGAAAGAGATTAAGAATTGGTGGTGTTACCACCTAAGTTGTACTTAGTGGTTGTTATCAAGTGAGCCTGGTGAACCGGACAGGGTTAACTTGTTCGGACTTCAAAAGACCTATGGGAAGTACT
>LPNX010757135.1:33220-48082 GCA_001517045.1 Pseudotsuga menziesii | reverse complement strand
GCATGATATCATGACAGAAGCCCATAAAGAAACTTATGATAAGATCAGTATGGTGTGTAGTGACACTAGACCTTGTTCTCCACATGTTGATGAAAGTTTGGAAAATTTATTACCTTGTAACATTTTCTCTGAAGAAGATTGTTATGAATACAAGGAGGACATGGATAGGTAGGAGCATGATGCCATGGATGAAGAGTCCCCTACATATGACATGGATGGGAGTGATGACTATTGGAATTTCATAGATAAGCCAACCTATGAAAATCTTATGGAGAATCCCATCCATGATATGTCCAACAATGGAAGATTCTATTCAAAAATTTGTGGAAGTCCAATCTACGATACATCCATAGAGGGAAGCACAGATCTGGATTCCTGGGAAAACCATAGTATGGAAGAGGAGCATTCAGAGTTTTCATGTGATCATTTAAAATCATACCATGTAGAGCCACACAAGGGTATCAGAAATGAAGACATTGAGAAACAGTATTGTGAAAAGTCAGATGTAATGCACTCAGTGGAATATCAGTCTCAGCCATCTTTTTCACATATAGAGGTTCCTTATGATTTGGAGCTACTTGGGGTTTGTGCAATGAGTTATCATTTGATAAGCCCCGGTGATCAATATGATGATGTAGTCAGTCTGCCTCATCATTCTGACCGGTATATCAATCCTATCAAGTCATGGATAGAAGCATCCTGCATGAGCAGATACAAGTTGGGGAAGAATTTTTATGATATGATTCATGCCTATGATCTCCCATCCATCCCACCCATCCTGAATCATCACGCGGGTTTGCATTTTATGAATAAGGTATCCTTACTTTGGCTGGTAACCAAAGACAAGGGAAATTTTTTTTTTATGTCAATAAAATGCTTAGGTGGTTACATTGGATTTCTGATTACACTTAACCCTTTTTATGTCATGCTTAGAGTAGGAAAATAAGCTCCTTGAAAGAGAGCATTTACTTTCTGCATTTCTATTTTTAGCTATAATAAAACTTTGCTTCTTTTAGTTAGTTACATCTATTGTGTTTAAATAAATCAGCTTAATGGTTCATTTGGTTTCTCATAAAACTTGTGCTACTGAGGTTTTTCTTGTCAAGTTGAGATGTTTTTGCAGGGTATATAAACCAGAGATTCTGGTGTTCTCATATCCTCTCCTTGCCTTAAAGACCAGATCGAGCACATGTCCCATAGTTGGAGCCAGAATGTTACCACCTACGTTGTACTTAGTGGTTGTTATCAAGTGAGCCTGGTGAACCGGACAGGGTCAACTTGTTTGGACTTCAAAAGACCTATGGGAAGTACTTTTGGGAAGTGCTTGTTGTATCATATCACATGTTCATACCCCATGAGGGATTTGTAATAAATGTTCTAGCATGATAGTGTCTGTAAAAGACTCGGTCTCTTAGACTTCATTTGTCAATCCGATCAGCCCAGGGTGTTTTTTCCCTTGGTTATTATTGGTTGTTGAATAAACGACTGATAATTTCTGAGTTTTTCACTCCATACCTCCAAAGTTGGGGTGGTCGGCTTGGCATTTAGGCCTATTGAGGTTATTAGAGTCTATGTGTCAATGTGTAAGCATGCTAGACATCATTTTTGAGTCATATGAACATGTCTAAGTCCCCCTAGGTGTTTTTCAATTTTTCAATTTTTCAGTTTTTTTAGTGTTTTTTATTAAATTTTAATTTTTCCAAAACTTAGACTATTTTTTAATAGTTTAATTGGAAAAATTGAGTCTGTAATAAAATTGGGCCAAATAATCAGTTTCAGTCATGTAGCTGCTCATTTTAAAGCTAAGAGCACCATGTGAACCCATGGACCCACTATTTCCTAAGTTTTGAGTGATCTTCCATCACTCAGGTCAAAAAGCCCCAAAAATCAATTATTGATTATTTTAATTAATAAATTGATGAATAATGGAGAAAATCCAAAATCAAATAAATCAATGGATTCTCAACCGATTTGACTGAAATCAATCAGATCTGGAGCAGATTGATTGGATATGACAAATCTTTGACTGAAGGAGGGGATCAAATCAGATCCAGAGTTGATCTACAGTGGTCTTTATGGGGAATTTCACCCTCCCTCTCTCCTCAACACGTTTTTGGCTCAACTGGATGATTTTTGGTGGATTCTTCAGTGTTTGGGCCGATGTGTCAGTGTATGGGTTGATGTGTCAGCTAGATCAGGCCCCCAGTTGACAAGTAGGATCAGTTCAGCCTCAGTTCTACATTGATGAACCATCCATCAGCTGATTTAACTTGATTCCATGAGCAATTGTGCCCCCCCGGGCTAGATGGCCTGTAAATTGTATAAATCAAGGCACAACCTCCTCTTCCAAGCTAGTTAGAGTTGGGATTGAGGTGCTGCTGCTATTGTAACTCTGTAATTATTCATTTGAAATAAAGAAAAGATTTGGAGGCAATACGGTGTGGTGCCATTACATGTGTGGATGATGATTGCCATTGTTTTACTGAGGTAACCTGTATCTGTGGTCATTTTTTGCTAATTTCTTGTAGATCTGTGGTTAAGATTGGTAATTAGCTTATTACAATCTTGATAGGAAAGGTGTTGTTCAATAAGTTTATTAACTGTCACTCTCCTTTGATCCATGTTTAGAGATCTATATTTAGCATGTCCTATAAGCTTATATGCATGTTATCTTGAATCTCTTTGTATGTACTAATCAGATCTCACAAGTTTCTTGGCAAGTTCTTTGATTTCAGCTGAGTTGTAGGTTCATACTTTGGAGAGGATGCTGATCTAGTTTGCTTCTTCATTATCTTCAAAACATTTCAAAGGCATAGTCCCTCGGCATTCCACCTGAAAGCTCTACTGCGGATCTTCAAGGAAACCAGCACTTTTCTCCTCTTCTTCCTCCCTCAAAATCAAGACTTTACCCGGTTACCTTTTCAGTTTATAGCTGTGATTTTATTTAGATCTGTTCATAAAAGTAAAATATTACATAGATCTAATAATTCATAGCTCACATCCTAGATCTTGCACTTAAAAAGTATCATAAGCATCCCAGATCTAGTTGTAGGGAAATTGTCCTTTTTGCATGAATTTGAAAGAAAACTTGTAGATCACATGCATTAGATTTCCTTTTGCTGTTATAAATTCACTATTCTGCAATATCAGTGCTTTTAATTGGCTGCACAAATATCAGGTCAAGATCCCAAGGAAAGCTTGCTTTCCTTGGTTCCTTTTTGTTGGTTTAGCTAGTTTAATTTCGTTATTCTTTGAGATAAAGTAGGCTGACCCAAAGGTACTCTTAAAGTGATTTTGGGAATTTTTTATTCTAACTTGATCGCTTTAATTTAGCAGGTCTGACAGAGAATAAAGGAAGCTGCTGTCCAAAGTGGCTTTTGGAGCGCTCAAATCCCCCCCAGGGGTCCCGCTTTTGTCACAAAATTTGTAAAACTTTTGTATAAGTGTAAAGATCTTGGTTTCAGCCTGTATAAGGGCCAAGAAAGCTCTATTTTATCAGTGCTTTGACATTGTAACCTCTGTAATAAAATCATCCTTTGAATAGGCTCTTTCGAGCCCATTCCCCATCCCCCCTGGGGGGATTCGCGTCGGTGCCATTTTTCGTCTTTTTTTTGCTTATCTCTTTTCCACTAGAACTGATCTGACTTGTAGGGTAGTATACTTGATCTTGTTGTTAATTCCATATTGCATATCTTATACTTTCAAGGTAATCATAATACTTACCCCACGATTTCCTGAGTGACCCGAAAGGGGAAAGAGATTCGTGGTAGGATTAATCAGAAAACCATATTTTTTTAATTTTTGATTTCTCATATTTTGTTTATCAGCAATTCTTAAAATTAACCCCTCCTTGATTCCCCAATTGAGATCCACTTGGATCGAAAGAGGTTCTTGGAGGCTTTTCTTTTAAACAAGAACACACTAGTTAAAACTCATTAAAATTTACAAGACTCCAGTGTGTATGCTCTGCACTTGGCTGCGGTTCGTCCGATCAGTCAAGCTGTATCAAAAGCACTTGGGTGACTAGCATAATTAGGACTCACCTTCCCCAATTGACAAACCATCAGGTGGAAATCCAACACCTCGATCAAACCTTTACGGTGGCAAAATACCCAAAGGAAGCGGGAACCTACTGAGAAGTGACCTCGGGGCGCCGATCTCTGTCACACCCTAATGGGTGCATTATGAACATAGCCCCAGAGACTCCATTTCAGCCCACATATTCCTTGCGGGTAGCCATATAGGTTTTGTTTTGGACATACTCCAAGTACTCTCGGGTATATCTGGAGTCCCCCTTTTAGCCTAATTTAAACAACTCATACTCCATTTTTAACTTAAAACATACCAAGATGCAATCGCAAAACATCCACTCCAAGCACACGCAAGCACATTGATCTCTTTGATTTGACTCCATTATTAAGGCACTGGTCATTTTTGCTTTATATATATATATATATATATATATATATATCGTGTATCAGCTTTGTGCTTTCGTGTGTTTATCTTCGTATCTTTTCATCTTGATTGTTTATAGTTAAAATATTAAAACTCCTAAATAACTGATTCAGTACAACATCATCACACTAAGAAATCATCCTTAGTAACTTAATAGGGTATACCCCCCTTGGCTTCGTTAGGAATTGAGGCTAAACGGAGGAGTCAAGAACAAGGTGACAGCCTTGACTCGAGACTTGCCCCCAAGGACACACCGAGTGGCTTGAATATTTCTTCCACGTGATCCAGGTGTGTGAAAAGGCGGCAACAGGTGGGACCATAAGATTGCAAATTATTTACAAAACTACGCAAGAAGAAACAACTTAACCATTGCTCAGGTGAAGGAGAAATTCTTCACTAAAACACATGAGAAGTTTGTAGAGTCGGTGCCTCAGCTGTTGAAAAAACTTCTAGATGAAAAAGCCAGAAGCAATTAAAGACCAAGAGTTACTAGTGAAACTGATTCGAGGTGGATGAACAAACATGTTGGAGTGGTTTGAAAATATCACAGATGAATTTTGCGAAGAAAAATCCATGGAGGAAAGAGTCTCAATTGAAAGTATCGAGAGAAGGTTTTATACAGACTTCACTGAGTAGTTTCTTTTCTCTCTACTGACCCTTTTGTTCAAATTTCTGATCGAGAAGGGAGTGGGCCATATCGTAGAGCCTCGTCCATCACTACGAGAACCACCACCAAATACTAACTAGGTGTAGAAATAGAATAAGTGGGAAAAATTCATTGTCAAAAGGGAGTGGGAGTACTTCCTAAGAAAATAAACAGAACTATCTGAGCTTTCTAAAGCATCATGTAGGCTATGGGGGGTGGCTGGTCATGTGTCGAGGTAGAGTACAAAAGGATTCTAGTCAAATGAATAAAATACCATCACCATCATGAAAAGCCGACCTAAGAAGGAAATCGAATGAACAGTGACACACAAAGGTACGTCAGACTTGCAAAAGTTAGAAAGAGAGAAGAGGTAGAAAAGAATGGAAGAGAGAAGAGAGCAATATAGAGCGTTACAAAGAGGAATGACCACTGAAGTAACAGAACACAAAAGAAATGTAGAAATAATAGATCAATGCTATGTGCAATGATTCTAAGAAGAAGCACAGGAAATAGATCTTGCTACTAAGAATTCTCACAAGCATACACAGGAAAATAAGAGAGAAGAAAAGAGACTGAATCACATGAATGAAGAGATGAATATTGGTGTGTATCCTTCCATTGAATAATTATGCATAATAGAGTACATAAATAGTACATCCCTCATGAGGAAGTCTAATTGTATGGAAACAACTCATAAAGCTCAAAAAGGCTGACTTACCAAAATATAGCAAACCCCCATAGGTGGATAAAGCACTTGCTAAATCTATCAAGGACCTCACGAGTTGGCAAAAGCATGAGTGAGTTGTCAAGGAGATGGAAGTAACATGCTAATCCTAGAAAATGGAGAAAAACTAATGGAGGATGGGTTGGAAACAAAAGCACCCAGTTTCCTAGTTGACTAGCTTTTATCTTATCCATAGAAAAGCAGGATAAAGCAGAAAAAGCAGAAAAAGCAGAAAAAAGCAGAATCTGCTATAAGGTCCTGCATACTAATTCTAGATGAACCCAGAATCAGAAATAACTCATTCCTAGGATATAGATGGCATGCATTGACTTTAAGGTGCCACCTAATTAAGCTAATGGGTGAATAATTAATCAAATAATGATTAATTATTTTATCCTAAGTTGTGAGTGGGTTTAATATATTCCAACAAGAAATCCTCCAGAGTCAGGTCATGACCGACAGGAAGAATGCATGTATGAGGAAGGATCACCCATGGAAGAATACTTGTGGATAGAGTAGCGAGAAGCTCTCCAACTAGAAATTCCCTAGGAGATAAGACATCTATCTCCAACAAATCCAAGTTCCCGAATACAGGCCATTGTCGAAGAGGACCTATGACTAAGAGCTGGTGATTTCGGTATATGGCGCTGACTAGATGACGAAGTAAATGATGATAATAATTTAGTGATCCGTTGACCAGAGGAAGGAAATTGGGTAACACTTCAAGCATACCCTTCCAACCGAAGTATCCACTTGCTCTACCCGACACATAAAGGATCAACCCCCTTCCAAACACAGCTTTCCAAGAAACAGAGCAGTCGGACTTGAAAGCACACCAATGCAGCTGGACATTGATAGAAGAAGTCGACCTGAACTGACTACTTGTGGGAGAAGAAACAACAAATAAAACAACCGATGGGAACGAAAGTTCCGTCGACAACAGTTGTGAACAAAGAGATACATAGAGCATCCCACTAACCCCATCACCACCTCCCAAAGGAGACGTCAACACCAACATGGGTCACAACTTAGCACATATCCCCCTCTATGAGGGTGACAAAGACCCTAGATGACATTGGTTTGTCTGTGAGTCAACATGGGAGGCCAATCAAGTTATGAGCGAAGAACGAAAAATGGTGCATTTCACCGGTGCCTTATGAAAAAAAGCATTGACTTGATATATGACTTATATTGAGAGAACAACTCAAGCATCCAAAGCTAACATCTGGCAGCAAAAAATCTAAAGACGACATCTCAAAAACCAGTAGAGTCCATCTGGGACTATGATAAGAGATGGAAGGACCTCCTAAGCCAACTAGACTATGTAGTTGATGAACAATTATTAATTCACTGGTTTCTTCCAGGCCTATCACAGAAAATTCAGTGGCATATTAGCTTGGAGACATTTAAAACATATGAATATGCACTTACCAAAGCTCTGCAGGTAGAGATGGATGAGGATTTCCCATCATATCCCGTCAATACTAGGATGGAAGAACAGCTAGAAATCATGCAGAAATATTTGAAAGATATGAACCTCAAAAATCAGGATGTCTGGTGTACAAAATTATCCACGGCTGAACACACCAAAGATAATTTTTGACAAGACATAAGTCGACAAGGCATAAGTCGACAAGGCATTCGTTTTGTTCAAACGAAATTTTTTTGTGACATTTTCCAAGAACATGGAGAACATACAACAAAATATTGCCCATATAACATGAAAATTAGTAAAGCATATTGGTGCGCAATCTGTGAGCTAAAGAGTCACACAACAGCCGACTTCCACTTGAAGTTGAAGAATCAACAAAACTATCAAGCAGTCTACCAAACAAATGCAGTCACGTAGAATAATGATCAAAACGAAACAAATAATCAAAGATATGAATGTCGTCGATATGAGCGTCGATTCGACAATCATCGTGGAGGATTTGGAGGTAGAGGAGGATTTTTCTAGAAATCGTGACAACCGACCACGACAACCCATCCAGTGCTTTACATGTTATAAATAAGGACACCTCTACGCAAACTGTCCATACAGGGACATAGCTGATCTAAATTTTTTTACTAGCTATGGTGTGGACGATCACTCACTAGAGGATTGTCCCACCATGCTTGACAAGATTAATAAAAGGAAAAACATTAATGTCTTATCGTGTGTTCAGAAACATGATGTAATACATATAAAGAACCTACATATAGTAACCCGACAAGAAATGAAAATCGGAAATGATAACCCATGCATAAGAAAAATTAAAGAAAAAAATGATTACCCTAATCCGATAAAACAAAAACAATTATATAACAATGCATCAAACATGTTTAAGGATTTTTCTAGACAGGAAGAAACCAATGACAGAAGACAAAACACACTTGAATAACTATTTAACTTAATATAGAATGATAAATTGGTGTCTCAATTCATTGACTTTATATATAATATGAAGCACAAAAATAATACAGATAAACAAACTAAAAATATATGCAGTTTGAATAAAAAAGACAAGAGTGATGCTGACCCACTTGTTGATCTTGAAATTGAAGGATATCATGTTTGAAAAGTCATTCTTGACTTCCGTTCACAAGTAAATATTATGACATGAGATACATGGGAATAGTTGGGCAGACCTCTCCTAAACGAGTCAAGCATATACCTCAAATTAGTCGACCAAGGACTGATCAAACCCATTGGGGTTTGGAGAAATGTCGATACAACAACAAAAGGTATATCAACTAAGATCAAGTTCAAAATTCTTGACCATAAGGAGGGATCTAACTCCTTCCCAGCCTTGGTAGGTCGACCATGGGGAATAAAAAAGAAAGCATCAACATCTTTAGACAAGGAAATAATAAAATTAAAAGGGAATGGACAGAAAGTTATCATCCCCATTAATCCTTCACAAGGTGAACCTTGGACTGAACCTATTGATGAAGAAGTCAACATTCGACAACTATACCAACTACACAATAATGAAGAGTATATTGAACCCAATAATTATGGTGAACTTCATCTAGGGAACCAAGACTCGATCAGATATAACTCAGATGCAGAATTATACAATTGGGAGATTGAAAATTATGAAACACAAGCACGAGGTTGTTGGACCATTCAAGCTATCCAGAAGAAACCAACCCGACAATGCTTTTCTATATCGACTATCCCAAAAACATTTCAGAAAATAATAAGGGAATACCCCTCATTAGCACCAATAAAAGCAGATAATAAACAAAGTCTTTGGTATAAAGAAAGAGAATCACCAGTTCTCCATGTAGAACAAGTCTCTAAGAACCTAGGTGGACATGGCTGACTTCAAAGCCTGGTCGAAACGTTTACAGGACAAGTTGCTCGATGGTGGGACATGTTAGATTTTTAACATTAAGCTAGCATAACATTATGATCTTTAACTGAGAGAACAACAAGCACAACAATCAAAGACAAGAGACAATGAACACAGTGTTTTTCCTTGGGGAAACCATAAATGGAGAAAACCCCACAACTTCCTCAGAGATTGAATTAGTACCAAAAAAAAACCCCAAAATAGTAATATGGTCTCTCGACAGCAGTAACCTCTTTCTTCCTTGCCCCAATATCTTTCTCTTCCTTAGCTATGCGCTACAACTGAGTGTCGATGAGTGTGTGTTAAATAGAGAGGCCAGTTCTCTATTTATACTAATTCCTGACATGACTAAAACCCTACTAGGGTCGACCTCTCTAGGAGAGTCTAATAACCCTAGTGCCCCAGAACTGCGAGGACTTTAACCCTTAGACAATAGGAGTCTTACCCACAATGACTTGACATGACTTGTTTATATTATAGATCCTCCCAATAGGAACATCGGGGCATGACATGACACAAGTACATCCTAGAATAAACATCAGGTTACAATACATAATAAATACAAGTGAATACATTCTAAAGTTACAATTACATCAACACTCCCTCTTAACTAGGAAGGTATTCTCTTGACACAATTTATCAGCACAAGTCTTCTTCTCTATATCATCTTGTCAAGTCCTCGTCATCTTCATCTTTAAGTCATCTTCATCTTCAGATCTAGATCATCACTCGATCTAGATCATCATCACTCAATCTATATCATCACTGGATTTGGATCATCACTCGATCTGGATCATCGCTGCTGGATCATCATCACTAGATCATCACGGGTGCTATCCCATGATTCTTCTCGTCACAGGAAGTTCTACAGAGCCAGCCCTTTTTCATATTGGTTGTAGGCCTAGCCTCCATGTAGGTCTTATTCAATGCTTATATATAACACCAAGTCAGAATGGCCCACCCAGCACTCACATCTGATCATGTAGGAACCAATCCTATAATCACATCAGAAAATCCCAACACTCACATTCACCATCATGATAGGACACAACTATTATCATCTGTGAAAAGGATCAGCACTTACAACCACCAGCATGATAGGACACAACTACTATCATATGTGGAAAGGCACAGCACTCACATCCACCAACATGGTAGGACACACCTACTACCATCTATGGAAAGGCACAGCACTTACAATCACCAGCATGGTAGGACACACCTACTACCATCTATGAAAAGGTACAGCACTCACATCCACCAGCATGATAGGATGCACCTACTATCATCTGTGGAAAGGCCAGCACTCACATCCACCAGCATGATAGGGCACACCTACTATCATCTGTGGAAAGGCTCTGCACTTACATCTGATCATGTGGGAACACATCTCTCAGTCACATCATAATGGCTCTCAGTCCCAGACTAAGGATTCCTGGTAACTAACCAGGTTCCTCCATTCAAAGAATGGTAGTAGCCCTTATATCTAACACCAAGTCAAAATGGCCAACACTCACATCTGACATGGAAGGAACCAATCCTCTAACTATTATCAACCCAAATGGAACTTCTCTGTCTGAGTGCTGACATTTCATATGTTGGCGCACAAAAGGACATTTATGGATTGAAGTTTGCCTAAAATACTATAGATGGGCATGTTATGAAATACATTCACTATCCATCTAGCTTTCAATTTTTACCTTTTCATATGTCAATTGATGTATGCAACTTTTCCTATAAGCAACCCGCGTACATACACGAATTCTCCTAGAGCATATTGTGTATTGTCCGTGAGTATTGTCATTGCAACCTGCATACATATCTGTACGCGGGTTTCCCTTATAGAAAATCGCGTGTTATAAGCGAGTTTCTAGTATCAATACTCACGTACGCCTTCCTTTGACATTAAAAAAATAAATCACGATTAATGGAGATGTGTTAAGCCCTAATCAATAACTATCTTAATTGTCTCAACCTTCGAAACTACTCTATTTCACTGAGTATAAATAGAGGGCTTGGGGAGGGAATTAGGAGATATACTGGGAGAGAAAATTTATGCTAGTGGTATCTATTCAGAAGTATTTGGAGCAGCAGAACTTAGAATCCTTTGGTTGTAGAGGAGTCCTTGTTTCAGGTGTTGGGTTGTAACCTTATCTCATTCACTATTATTAATAAAGAGAATCCTTATTCCAAATGTGTGTTGAATATATTTCATGTATCATGGTTTGATGAATATTTATGATTAAGTAGTCTATATATTGTTTATCTAACTTGTCAAATATACATGTATAAGTTTGCACTTGGAGGATTTGCTCTTTGCAGGTGAAGGAGGTGCATCCCTGAAAGCTTTGGAGGAGAAGCAGAGTGGGAGAAGACAAAGCTTGGATCAACCATCGTTAATCGGGTGAGTACATTCTATCTTCCTATTTCCTTTATGTACTTTAAAGCTGATTGTCTGCAAGTTTTAAGAGTATTTTGGTAACCCCAGACCTTCAGTTATAAGGTGTTTATTCCTTAACAACAGAACTGGCGACTCTGCAGGGGAGCCCAGACTGTTGTAGGTTATTTCTGCTGCCTTTTACCAGTATTTGCCTTGAGTTTGTGTGTGGTATCTTGTATACAGTCTTTGCCTTGAGTTTGTGTGTGGTATCTTGCATATAGTCGCGTATAGTACATGAGTTATACACAGCTGCGTACAAGCCTTGGAATAGGAGTTTCTGGGCTAGGGTTTGCTTGTCCCTGTCCCTCTCTAATTTCTATTTGCTGGTTGGTCTTCCTTACAAGCACTATGATGTTAGTCTGATGACCTTGTTGGCCAGACCTTGTGCTTTCCTGTAAATCCCTTGAGTTCTCTTGTTTGGATTTTCATTCTGTTTGCAAATTTGAAGTGGATTTGCCTGTTTGGGTTATAGGTTTAAGTGTTGTTTTTCTGAAGCAGTGATCAGGTTTTTGAGAATTGTCTATCCCAATTTATTTTCAAGTAGTGATTGTTCCACTTACCTTTGTGTGATTTCAATGTCTTCTTTACATTGTGTTCACCCAAGATAGGGTTCCAAGTCTTCCTTAGGTGGTTGATTTCTTGGTCTTTATAATCTATTTACTTCTCTTTGCTTACTTTATACAGTTTGTTAAATTCAAGCATACTCGATTTTTAGTGCATTTTAGGTGCATAAGTAGTCTTTGAGTATTTTAAAAAGTGAAAAGGAAAACATTGTTAAAGCTTTTTGTATTTTTTTTTTGCATAGAGTAGTTTTAGTTTTAGTTTTAAAATATAATCTCAAAACTACAAAAATATAGTCTTAGTATTCTCTTTATCGCTGCATTTGTTCATCAATTTATATTTACAAAAAGAAAAAGAAGTTTTTTTTAGTAGTGGTAATTTGTTTTGAAAAATACACCTTTGCTTTTTTTATTTCTTATCGAGTCAAAAACACCATTGTTCATCACTCCACTTCCTTCTGAGTAAGAAACATCCCTTAAAATGAACGCAATAATTAAAATTTACAAGTAATTTTTATTTTCGAGGGCCCACTAGTAGAAAATGAGAAATTAATGACTAAAAAAATGATTAAAATCAGGCTATAAATGACTATTTTTGAGTCGGTGACTAATAGTAGCAAATTACCACTATCTTATAGCTAGTCGTATTTCACTAGTCATTAATAGCTTGACTTAGTAGTCACTGATTTGGTCATTGATAGACAATGATTTAGTCATTGTTTTAGTCATTGATAGTTAATGATTTAGTCATTGACTTAGTCACAGATTTAGTCATTGATTTAGTCACTGAGTTAATCATTGATTTAGTCGCTGATTGCAACCATTAATGACCAAATATACGACTAAATAAACTACTAGATGTTAACATATTAATGACTAAGCTAAATACGACTAAGATACGAGAAATTAACTACTAATAGTCGTATATATGTGAATTTAGTCGTTTTTGTAGCCACAAATTTATGATAGGGCACGGAGGAATCGAACCACCAACCTCCTGCCTATAATTAGGCAGGCGCTCTACCATTGAGCTAAAACCCTTTAAGAAGTTGTTATTTCTTGACAATGATGATATTCAGGGGCCAAAAGTTTATGTCTCTAGACTTTTACCATTGAGCTAGCACTCTTTAAGAAGTTGTCGCAGGAGGGATTCTTCCCATAGCACCCATTTCTTAACATTGCTATTAACTTAGACCAAAAGCATAATAAAAGCAATCTCACTTTTTCTTTATAAATTCATTTCAACATCATAAAAATTCCTGTAACTAACAAGACACTCACTACAGTAATATCAGTCATCTAACTATCAGCTCAAAGTCCTGTACTATGAAGCCCCTCTTATTTTCAACTTTCAAAACTTAAAATAAGTCAAAGATGTGAAGAAAAAATTAAAAACACATAACATTAACATGTCTAAGATATGGAAATGAAAACATTTCAATGACCCTGCTTAGCACTGGGAGGTCCTCAAAATAGCAAACATAAAACACAAGTCAACCACAAAAGGTAAATAATCCCAATGATAAAATCAATAACATCTAATAATTCCAAGGCCTTTGAGATCTTCAAAAAGTAAAGAATAGGCCAATTTGAGAATGAGGCAACCATCTACAGTGTTATTCAGAGAATGAGGCAATGCCACACCACTGATAGCCAACTGATAATTTACTTCATCTGCTTTTCTAGATATGCTCTCAAAACAAAATATACAGAATTCATAGAATTAAGTACAGCATCTACATGCATGAACTGAAAAACCGATGCCCTTGCAAGAAAATAATGCTTTCCCCTTGCAAGTTCTGCTATAAAATAAGGGGGCGCCACGCTACCAAAGAAAATGGGCATTTGTTGATATATTCTTGAAATGAAAGCCTGACCTTCATTCCTTCATATACAATGTACATAAATGGATTTCTTGCAGAAAGTGTGCTAGTTGACCCAGCGCATTACAAATACAAGAAAAAATAGTATCAAATTCAGGATTATCAGCAAGGGATGGCAAAAGCCCCAGATATAATATATGCGCTACCAATCCAATATCTATATCACCCAAATTATTCCTATCATAAAATTCATCATTAACATTATTTGCTTGTTCCTTCATGTCAAATATGTTAGTCTACTTTACTTTATCCTCAAGTATCTTTAATGTTTCAAGACAAAGGGAATCATATGGAAATGGAAAGGGACATTTTAACACCACAACAGGCTATATTTTAGCTAACATTGAAATTTAATTCCATGCCTCATCCTCAGTAATCAACACTGTACTTTTGTTTGAAGATGTTTCATCTAGCAAGTTCACTTCCAATTGGCACTGTTCAATGAGCTGCTCAATAATTATCATCCAACAAATATGAAATGTACAAACAGAGGTAACTCTATTGGGTTCCTCACCTGTCACTACTTTTGGCTCATGAAATGCCTCCCATCCATCATCCCACTTAGCTTCCTTTTTCCAATCATCATGAGCTTCGGTTGCCTCTTGTGTCTTTTTATTTTCGGTTCCTCAATTCTCAGTCTTGAGCAATTCTTCCCACTCTTTCAGAAGAGATTCTAATGCCAGTAAGTGTGGTTTAGATACAGCATGAGCAACTAATGCAGAAAACAATGATACTGCTGAGTCAACTGTCACCAAGTCCTCTCTATTTACTTCTACATATTGCCAGAGATCAGATATCAACTCTGTTGACTTGAGC
>LPNX010757135.1:21151-31237 GCA_001517045.1 Pseudotsuga menziesii | reverse complement strand
ATATATATATATATATATATAACAGAAAGCTAGAATGCTTCAATTTCATCAAACACTTACAGATTGCACTGGTTGACATTGACCCACAAAAAGGAACACAGCGGAAAACCTTCATTCAATGCAGCATGGTCATTTACACCAGACTGGGCACACATGCCCCTTAAAACTAGTGACAGAAAACAATACATACCAGCACTGTCAGAAAGATAAAAGGGTATATACAATTAGTATATTACCTGGAAAATAAATCATGGCACCCACATTATGATCATAATGGTCTGTGCAGACTGTGGCAAGTGCCCTTAGTCTAAGTTCCCTGAGCTGCTCACTTATTGTTTTCCCTGTACTCTCGTCCCCATAACAAGCTGACCCTCCTCCTTTGCTACCTAGTAATTGATGATGAGGGTATATTGCGCGTGCATACAATGCCCGAGGTGTCTATTTTAATAGGGAGGCTAGAAGACAAAAGAAGGTTAGGAGGAGAGGGGGAATAAACCAGGAATTGATTTATTATGTAAAGCTCGCATTGATAATAGTATTCCAAGGTGTCTCCCATGGCCCGACCATGGAAAAAAACAGAGCATCACATGCACATAGCACATGCATTTGGCACATCCACTTGTACTCGTGTCGTGGACCTTACCCTGCTCACAATTCCTGCGTCCACCATACAACTGTTATAACAATCAATTTCAGCTAATGAAAAATTATCCTGGACTATAGCCTGAGTTAAAGTTATGTAGACTGTAACTACACACACACACACACAATTTGTATCTATATGAGCCTGCTCTGATTCTAGTTGCATTCTGCAGCAAAAATTTGGTATGACATATTTCTCCAGTGAACACGTATTCATGAAGAAACACGCCAAAAATATGCAAGTATTTATAACTAGAAGCAAAACAAACAAAATATAGGAATGCTCCCATAACTTTGACTACTTACATCATTGATTACACCATAAATAAGTTTCTAGTTTAAAGAAGCATCATAAACTAATGATGAAAAAAAATTGCTCAATAGTGGGCTGTCTGGCACAAGCTTATAAGCTCATTCTGTAATCAACTAAGCTCTGTCATAAGTTCTTATGAATTCTTTTCTTTTGAACTAGCGAAGTTGATGGCTCAAATGTAACTCCATGTTTGTTGGATTGTTTGTTAGGCACCCATGTTTTCACCATGGCTTCAGAGATATCAATAAGATGAGGTGATAAGTTTTATGATGCTAATATCTACCTTGACTATTAAAAGTTTGACCTCCCTGCCTTTACATATAAATGCACGCTTGGCACTATCTCTTCTGGTTATGATACAGGAACAGGAATTGATCCTTTCTCCCATGATTCTACAAAGGGAGTGATTTTATCCAATCAATTATCTTAGGAGGTACTTATAACTGTACCCTAGCAGATGTTACAACAATTTTCCAAGAGACCTGGATATTAGCAATTATACACCAAAGTAGCATGCTGCATCAATAGCTAAACCAAGCATTTTCTTTTGCAGACAACCTTGGCTTTCATTGTTTAAGGAGAGCAAATATAGTATATCTGAGAGAAGAAAGAAGAAAGAAGAGGCAATGATGATAGAAAATGAGATTAAGAAAGTGTATCTGTGTTTAGGTAGTCAGCAGAACCTATACTTGACTGCTCTTAACTGTGGAGACTAATTGGATAGTCTACTCCTCATTAGTATTGGCAGCTTCTAATGGATGAATCAGTTCTGAAGGAAGAAGGGTGGATGACTTGTCGCTTTTGGGCACTAGAAATAACATTACCAATGGTGAAACCCTCATAATTTTCCTGATCAGAATTGCCAACCAGAGGTTTCTGAAGTCTGTATGAGTTACATTAAGAAGATGAAGCAGCAGACCCCCACCCCAAGAAGATGAGAGAACCCCAATGTTTTCAATGGACATGATCAAAGCGAAAAATGTGCCTTCTATGCCAGAAGGACAAATCTTTGCACTAAGTACAAGCATGGGCATCCATTTGATCTTGTTGATAACGTGCATAGAGCTCTCATCCAATATAGCAAACAAGTAGTCAGGGATGCCCAGTTTTACATTTAAACGTAACACCATAATCAAGTCTAGCATTCCTGAGATGCCATAAAGCAACTGAGCCCAAAAGAGCAAGCTGCGGAACGAATAATCCTTCAAGATTTTCTGATAAACTAGAACTCCAAGAAGTGATCCAATTGCAGCAATAGCCAAGATTATACCCATAAATTCCTGCATATCAAATGGAAAATGGAAAAAGGAAATTGAAGAAAGAACAAATTGAAACAGAGCTTGCCATTGTGCAATCCCTAGGAAATCCTATTTATTCTCCTATAGAGTATGTGATTTAGGAATGACAACCCTGCAGAAAATTTTTAGTCAAAGTAATTCCTTACCTGAGAAAATGCTGGGCCTGCTGTGCGATCTGTATACCAGTAAAATTTCCCTTCATAAATATTTAGGATTACAGCTAATGATATGTACATGTAAAGAGATGGTCTCCATATTTCAGGATACTTCAAGGCTGTCCACATGCTTCTAGTTGATTCCCATGAGCTCTGGAAGACCTGTATCGATCATGATAGAAAAGTAAAAAATTCAGTATGTGACTGTCTAGTTTAGGAAAAACAAATCAGTATGTATACTTGCAAATAGGTTCTTAAACAAAATCTTTAAGTGATCGTTTACCATCAGCCATAGAGTATTAGAAAGCATACGTAACATTCATAGTGTAAACTATGATTATGTCCAAGATAACACCATTACATACAGTCTGATATAAATTTGCAAATAAGGTTTAAATCAGTCCTTCTTGTGTTACAACACTAGCTAACCATCAAAATTAACTTTTGAAACCAAGATTACAGTGTAGTGTTTATATAGTCTAATATATATGCCTGCAAACAGGGGTAGTAGTAGTCTTACATTCAGTAACAAATAAAACCAATAAAAAGTAACCTTCTAACGAATGTTACTATGCTTGTTGCGCAGGGTTAGAGGATTGAAACGATGGGAAAATGGCAGGGCAGACACTGTATAGGGTGTGCTGCCACTGTAAGGGCAGCCCTTATGGCTAGAAAGGGGGCGGACAATACCCTAAAGTGCATATAGATCCCTTTTTAAACGCTGGCAGAGGTCTATCCAGAGCTTAGTGAGTATACCGAGGGCACAACAGAAAGAGCCTAGTGCTGGAAGGTCAGGGCTGTTTACTCACTAAAAATTTAATTCTCCAAAATCATGATGGATGGAAACTCTCTGGTGAGGGGCCGGATAGGGTTTTTATCCAACATTCACTAAAAATTTATCATTTCACTATTTAAGCATAAGTCCATACATTGGTTTTATCATTTCAAACACACTCACCACTCTGTGCATACAGCAGTGTATAGTATGAACTTGAACTAATTATGTGACTGTCTAGTTTAGGAAAAACAAATCAGTATGTATACTTGCAAATAGGTTCTTAAACAAAATCTTTAAGTGATTGTTTACCATCAGCCATAGACTATTAGAAAGCATAAGTAATATTCAGAGTGTAAACTATGATTATGTCCAAGATAACACCATTACATACAGTCTGATATAAATTTGCAAATAAGGTTTAAATCAGTCCTTCTTGTGTTACAACACTAGCTAACCATCAAAATTAACTTTTGAAACCAAGATTACAGTGTAGTGTTTATATAGTCTAATATATATGCCTGCAAACAGGGGTAGTAGTAGTCTTACATTCAGTAACAAATAAAACCAATAAAAAGTAACCTTCTAACGAATGTTACTACGCTTGTTGCACAGGGTTAGAGGATTAAACGATGGGAAAATGGCAGGGCAGACACTGTATAGAGTGTGCTGCCACTGTAAGGGTAGCCCTTGTGGCTAGAAAGGGGGCGGACAATACCCTAAAGTGCAGACAGATCCCTTTTTAAATGCTGGCAGAGGTCTATCCAGAGCTTAGTGAGGATACCGAGGGCACAACAGAAAGAGCCTAGTGTTGGAAGGTCAGGGCTGTTTACTCACTAAAATTTTAATTCTCCAAAATCATGATGGATGGAAACTCTTTGGTGAGGGGCCAGATAGGGTTTTTATCCAACATTCACTAAAAATTTATCATTTCACAGTACTTACCAGGGATTTTGTAAGCAAAGAAAGTGGTGTTGACGCCAGAGGTGCAAAATTCGCGGCCCGCCTCTTCAAAAGTCTCTAGGTTCTCTCCAATGCTGCTTTATCCATGGCAACTATGGCAATTAAATAGAGAAATTGTGAAATCAACCGTGGTTAATATCGATCCCAAACTCCTCAATGGGTATGACCAATATCCATATCCAAAACCCACCAAACCCTCCAATGTTTGGCGCGAACGGTTAGGCCATTTGACAAGAAGTAGCAGGTTGAGCAGCAATCTAAATTGTTGGAATTGAAGGATGGTAAGGAAAATCGGAATGCCGTTGCTGCTGGAATGCCGTTGCTACTGGGTCAAGACCGTTCGAGGAACCATGAAAATAAAATATTTGTGTGTTTTCATATATATATTTTTTATTTTTATTATTTAATTTGGATAATGGTATTTTTTTTAGTTTTTTTAGGTATATGGTATTTTTTTGGGTATATGGTATATGATATTTAATTTGGATAATGGTATTATTTAATTTGGATAATGTATATTTTTTTTTATTATTTTTTTTTCATAAATTATGTTTATAGTGGAAATAAATTATGTTTATAATAAATTATTTTTTATTATTTTTTTCCAAAAGATCTACATCATGTGGAAAGGGAGAGTGTGAAAGGGTGAGTTCTTAGGCATGATTTCATTCCAGATTTTGATCATCTCCCCAATCGAAGCAGAGGGAGCAAAATCTGTGAGATTTAAGATATCACAAACATGAATAGCAACCATCCTCCATACACGGCAATTGTTAAATAAGTGCTCAACAATCTCTTCATCCTCGCAGCAGAGAACACAAATCCCAGGGCCATGATAGCCCCTTTTCTGGAGATTCTCCCAGGTGAGAATCCTATTCCGAATAGAGAGCCAAATAAAGCAAGAGATCTTGTTGGGAAGGGCTCTATTCCATAGGGAGGACTCTGCGGGACTAGGAGCCGAAGGAGAGTGTGAAAATACAATGCAATCATAAACTGCCTTAGCTGTGATAGAACCAGCATTCTTTTTATAGGTCCAAACAAGATCATCTGAACTGTTAGAGAGGCGAATACCCGCTCCAATAAGACTTTCAATGTAATTATTCCAGATATTAGAGTAAGATCCACCAAGATCCAAATCTTCTGAAGTATACCAATAGCACCTCGAAGACAACGTATTACGGGCTTGCGCAAGAGAGCAAATATTCAGGTCTTCCAGGTAAGACCGCAGATCTTTAGGGAGACTATAGGAGGATCGAAAACCAACGATAGGATCGATACCTAAGAGAATATTTTCACCATTTCCCACCTGCCATGCCAAATGTAAGCCCATCCAAGGGAGGGTCTGAACAAAGCCTCTCCAAATAGCTGAAGCACAGCGCGTGGTAAAATTCTTATTCCTGAGCCATTCAACCACAGTGGACCATTTAATATATTTAGAGAGAAGGACCTGTGTCCACAAACCATTTGAATGAAGAACCCTCCATAAATTTTTGAGATGAAGGGAAATACTGAACCAATGAAGGTTCTTGATACCCCAGCCCCCACATTCCTTCGGCCATGATAGTTCATTCCAGCTTGCCAAATGAAACTTTTTTTTTTTATCAGAGGACCCCCAAAGAAAGTTAAACATGATACTTCTGAGCTTCTGCAAGATGGCGGTAGGGATAGGAGCAAGTCCCATCCAATAAACAGGAATGCTAGAAAGGACAGATTGCACTAGAACTAGTCTGCCTCCCAGGGAAAGATACTGGAAGGTCCAGTTACTAATGCGCTTTTCAAATTTTTGAAGAAGCCAAATCCCGTCATTAACACGATACCCAAGAGGTTTTAGAAAATAACCCAGGTAAGTGAAACCAGAATGAAGAGGTAACATTCTGTAGGGCATAAAACTAGCAAAAGTGTTTTGTACTACATTGTCCATATTACAGTAGAGAAGACAAGACTTTTCAACATTGATTTTCATACCAGAGGCCTTGCTGAAAGTTCCCAGAATTACTTCAAAGGCCGACCAATCAAGGAGAGTACCTGAGCCCATCAAGATAACATCATCCATGAAGAGAAGGTGGGAGAGGGAAAGAGAGGGAGATATTTGAATGCCTCTAATGAGACCATTGTTCCTGGAATCCCGAATAAGAAGACTAAAACCCTCTATAACAAGAACAAAGAGGAGGGGGGATAAAGGATGGCCTTGACGAATACCTCGCGAAGCAGTGAAAAAGGGTGAGGGGGTTCCATTAACCAGGACCGCGAAATTGACTGAAGTGATACAAGCCATAATCCAATTAACAGTAAGAAGGGGAATACTGATTTGGATCAGGATGAGTCTGACATAGGACCAATCCACACGGTCAAATGCCTTGGTGAGGTCAAGCTTTAGAACGAAGGCACAAAGATTCTTAGTCTTGATGGAGTGAAGAACCTCCTGAACAATACCAATAGGCTCAGAGATTTGACGATCCTTAAGGAAGACAAATTGTTCCTGAGAGATACCCAAATCCAAGAAGGGCTTGAGCCTCCCTGCAATAATTTTAGCAATAAGTTTATAGAGCAGGTTGCATAAAGAAATGGGTCGAAAATCGGCAAAGGTACCGGGTTTGTCTTTCTTAGGGATAAGGGCCAGGAAAGTCGAGTTCAAAGAAGGGGGGACAAACCCCGAAACCCTTGTCTAGTCAATAACCTTGAGAATAATAGGGCTCAAGAGATCAAAGAAATGTAAGTAGAATTCAACAGGCCAACCGTCAGGACCGGGGCTACGGTCTTTTTTAAAAGCTTTGAGAGCGAGTTCAATTTCGTGAAGACTCACTGGCTTTGAGAGGAGAGATGACTGCTCAGAGGGGATAAATCTGGGAAAGAGCGAGATAACTTTAAGTTGTTGATCAAGGCTAGTAGAACCCTCATATTTGTAAATATTTGCAAAGAAATATTTACCCATTTCCTTTAGGGAGGCCTCATTCTCAACCAAAAGCCCATCATGGTCTTCGAGCCCTTCTCCCCGAGGCCACAGCATGAAAAAACTTTGTATTTGAATCACCCTGAGAAGCCTATTTAATTCTACTTTTCAGCTAGCATGTGAGAAGGAAATGTTGCAGGATTCTATGTCTCTCAGCATTCAAAAGTGACAGGGAGACAATCTGCTCCGAAGAGAGAATGCCCTTAGTAGGACCAGCAAGGATGGATTTTATAGCTAATTCCAGGTTGGTGGATTCCAATACCAGACTGTCAAATTTTTCTTTGGTCCACCTTTTAGTGGCAGATTTGAGCTTTCTCAAAGAGAGGCAAATATTTTCAATTTCATCTATAGAATCTGGATTGAAAGAAGAAGCCCACTCTCGCATGAACCAAGCAATAAAGTCGGGATCCTCAAGCCAAGATCGATTAAATTTGAAATGGTAATCATGGGACCCCTTCCAGGTATTCCACTCGAAAACAATGGGGAAGTGGTCAGAGAGATCCAAGCACTTAATCCAGGTCTTATAGGCTCCCAGAGAGGGAATCAGAGAATTTGAGATAAGGAACCTGTCTAAACGCTTGCTGATACCTTCACTTCCAGCTCTGCCATTGCGCCAAGTAGGCCCAGACTCCCTTGGAGCCACATCCACCAAACCTATAGACTCAAAGAGAGATAGGAAGTGGTTCGATAGTGGGTCCAAAGAGGCTTTGACTCCCCAGACTTCAGAAGAACGAAGGATAAGATTTAGGTCCCCTCCAATCACCAGATGCAGTAAGTTGAGAATGCCCCCTCTGAGAGCATTGTCCCAGAAAAGTTCACGGTCCCTATAAGGACCATAAACATTCAGGATGTTGAGAAGGATAGCTGGCATACCTCGAATAGAAGCCTGGAGCAAAATACCCACACATGTATGATAAGCCTTACAATTGACCATCGAAGGATTCCAAGCTGAGAGAAGACCTCCTGAAAGCCCCTTCGCACTGATAGCACAGTACTCCCAGGAGGGGAGTAATTTAGAGAAGGCGATAAGAACGGGAGAATCACTACACATAGTTTCTTGTAACAGAATAATATCAGGTTTAAGAGAACTCAAAAGAGCTCGAAGGCTGAGAGATTTGGTCCGCCCTCCTAGATCCCGTGAGTTAAGGGAGAGAATCATCATCTAGTAAACTCTCTTGGGGGGTTCAAAGCTCTAAGTCCCCTGGAAGAGAAGCCTCTATCAGCTTCTTCGACACGAACAGATAGTGGGATGTAAGGGGGAGAAGCAGAGGAAAGTTCTGCCTTTAAGCTCCGTTTCCCTTTGGGAGGCTTCCTCACAGTCACATTAGCAAACCTAATGGAGTTTATATGTAGGGTGGAGGGGGAAGAGGGGGAAGTGGCAGTGAAAATAGGGAGGGATTTTTTGAGGGCGGGGTCAGAAAAGGAGGGGGAAGAGGTAGGGCTGGGGGGGGAGGGGATAAGACCACATGGAGGAGGATCGTGAGAAAGCGGGGGGAAATCCACAGTCGAGTCAAGAGCAGGAACATCCGAGTGAGGAAAGGGTGGTTGAATGTTCAGGGGATGAGCAATGACAGGATTGTGAGGGAGAGGAATAATCTCAGTCAATGGAGAGGAGGAATCTTGAGGAGGAAATGAGGTCGAGTCAGAAGGAGGAGTCACATGTGACGGGGAAGGTCTTCTCCCAAAGTTGTAAAAGTTGTAATGTTGCATACCAAGGTTACTCTATATATTTTAATAAGGATAAATGATGCAGGGGAATCACTCTTAAATTGCAACGTGGCCATTCGAAAATTAAGATTCTAAATTTTACAAAAGGGAGTGGATTTCCCTTAATTAAATATTCTCCATATGTTTAGGTTAGTGGTAATCAATTTAGTGAACTAGTTCTGGAAAGAATTGAGTTAGCTTTGCTGTCAATGGAAGAGTTAAGTTAGAAATAGGATAGAATGTAGTTGAATTCATTTAGGATATCTTGTGAAGCTGTCAGATTGTTAGCATAAATTTAGGAATTAACTTTCTAATTCTATATTTAGTTTCCTTCTCCTTTTGTATATTATGAATTAGTCTGTTAAAAGGTTGGATTCTTCGAGTAATGGAAGGCTTATTTCCGTATGAGATTGTTGTAATCCCCAAATTTAATTAATGAGTCTTACAATTCCTGGGGGCTGCTCATGAATCTTACAAATATAACAATATTAAGCAGATTACGCAGTTTTAGTATTTGGGAAAGCAATATACTTTACTACAAAAAAGAGGTGCAACAACAAGTAATTAAGACTTGCACAACTCCTCTCGTACGTGTTTCTGGAAGGGGTCCCGTAGGGAAAGTTAAGAGTCCAGGTCCCTCCCTTGAACCTTGAAGCGAGGAAATTCTTAGATATTATAACCTTTAGTCTGAAATCCTATACACAACATTTTTGGTCTACCAACCCTTGAATTGCTAGTTCCTGAGTTTTATCTGTAAACATAGCAATATTATTATGAACCTGGGCAGGTCTGACCTATTTTCAGGGCTGCAACTTGTGAAAATCACAGGATATCCAATAATAGATTTGATCCTAATTATGGCCTATTATAGTGCATCTGCAGGTGTAGCATTCCTCTGTTACTGTAAGGGAATTATGATCTAGCCATTTCATCTCCACCACATCCACAACAAAGAAGAAAAACATGAATAGAAAAAAAAACACAATAGATAATCAAGAAAAACACAGAACAAAACTGAAGGTCTAAACATTGATGTCATTTTGAAGGCAGTGGAGACCCAACGTGAAGCTCAATACCAATATTTGTCAGTTTCAATTTCTGTCCACCGACACCAATCTCATCACCATGTTTAGAATTGCCTGAATTCCAATTCCATTTACTATTTTTAAATGTGTCTTCAAGCATCTTCTTAGATTCAGACAAATTACTTGTAAATCTAGTCCTCTTAGCCTAAGTATTCAACACCGTAGGTCCGCGTCATAATTGAACTCCCTGTACAGGTT
>LPNX010757135.1:693-21128 GCA_001517045.1 Pseudotsuga menziesii | reverse complement strand
ATCAAAATTGCTCATATTTAGTAGTAAATCACTTGGAAAACCTGTGGTGACTAGAATTTTTAGTCACCTAGTAGCTAATTCCTCATTTTGTACTAGTGGCCATTCACCTACTAGCTTAGGCTAGACTTGTGGGATAGGAAGTGTAAACTTCCCATAAGTTTTAAAATTCACACATAGTGGACCATTCGATAGGTAAATTCTTATCTTTATCAATTGTATCTGGGAAGCTCCTCTCAAAAGGGAGTCAAGCACAAGGCCGCGTGGAGGCATTGGACTGAGGAGATAACCCTCTGGTTCCTTGTCAAAACATAAATCAGGACTTTCACACATCTGGGGATTCTGTCCTAGATAGAGTTTCAGGCTCAGCTACCCTACCCATGCATATGAGTCAGGATTGCAACTGTCCCCCCAGACTGTTGGTATCGCTAAGGTAGCCTTTAGTCTCTTGACATCTAGGGTTCATACCTAGGTAAATCAAAAGGCTATTTCTAGTTCACCTTGGACGAGCTTGGAAGGTAACCCTTGTTGAAAGTGTAGGAGGTTAGTGGGTGATTCCTTTGCTTGTGCCTAATAACCACTTCAAGGACGCCAAGTAACTGTTATTTAGCTTTCTTCGAGAAAGCATATCTTAACCCTTATTGATTGTTTGAGACTAAGAAATTTCGTAGTGTTTGCTTTGTGGTTGTCTATGTTTAGTTGACCTTAGGGTTTGATTTGTCAAATTTACAATCGTGGAGGACCAACCTATAAGAAGGTCATGAAGGTTGTAAAACCTTCCTCCTCTCATCACATTGGAACCTCCACCTCCACCCCAAAGGCAGAGACTAGACACAAATGGTTCATTTGAACCGGTAGGAGTAAGTGAATTTCTAGGTGAACCAGCACTTATAGCTAACCATTTTGATTTTAATACAGTTGAGATAGAAGACGTCCAGGCTAATGAGTTTGTTAGAAACTTTAACACACCCTTAACCGATTTAAATGATCCTGTGATCGTCAAGGTTAGATCGTTTGATTCACCTGTTTTAGGTGTCCCTGTGGGCACGATTATGTCTACCGCGGGAGAGAGTTCTTTTTTTTCACCTCTGCCATTCCAGCTGAAGGGGTGATACCTCCCTCGGTTAGTACCCCTATATCTAGCATACCTACTATGCCATTGACTCCAGCGAGCTGGGTGTTCCAACTGTCGATTCACGTAATCTTAGCAGGTGCTTCTGGTGACATGGTTATTGGGATTCCTAGTATACCTATTGTTCCTTCCTCCTTCACATACACTGCCCAGAGTGGTCCGGTAGGATCCTCGACTTTCGTCCAAGGATTTCCTTGGAATGGGGGGCACATTCCCCCATCCACTCCATACCTAGGCCCATCACCTTATTATGTAGGAGTGCAGTTTGGAAACAATACCTCTTATGGGAAAAGTTTATAGACCCTGTCTCGGCCCCATTTACGAGCTCTCCCTTTTTCATTGTTTAGCATAGGGATACCTGCTCCTGTTTTTCAGATCCCAGTTTCGACTGGGACAGCCTAAGCCTCTTATACTACACCTCCCACTCACAATCCTGAGGCTTATGGATGGAATCTGTTTCAAAGTAATCCATCCACTTCACAACCGGTGGCAGGGAAAACCCCACCTTTAATTATGGGCATTCGAGGGTAGGTCCCTCTAATCCCCAGACTGGCACTTTTAGTGCCCCAGTGTGACCCAAGCTTCCATTCCTAGCAACGTTAAACTTGCCAGACTTGTCTAAGTTGATGAATGACCCAGTGAAGCATGACCCCTCGTGGCCACCTGTTCCCACCAAATCCCCATCGGACATCCCTAAATTCAAGGGAAAAGTTGGTGAAGATCCTGGGGCTCATGCCACCACATTTCATTTATGGTGTTCTTTGAATTCACTGAATGAAGATTTAGTTAGGTTGAGGCTGTTCCAAAGAATCTTAACAAGTACTGGGGGAAAATGGTACATTGAGTTGCCTTCTGCTGCATTCACTAGTTTTTGGGACTTGGATAGTGCATTCCTTAGGCACTTTCAGCTTCCGGTCCAATATGATTTCGGAACAGACTTGTTATCTACCTTTAGGCAAAACAAGGCTACCCACATCTCAAATCATATCCAAGAGTGGAGGAGGTGAAAGAGCCTTATAAAAGCCACTATTCCTCCTTAGTTCTTACTAAAGTGGTTCCTTAAATCCCTATTGCACTACATATCTAAAGACGTATCCACCTCAGGAGTGACGAATGAAGAATAAGCCATTCTTAGGGCCCAGCAATTGGATTTGATTTATTCACAATCTAGGATCTTGTATGAGATTATCCCTGAGGCACCGAGGCCTATCCAAGATGCGGAGAAGCCTAAGCCTGGACCCCATGACGATGGCATGGTTGGGTCCGTAAACTCTCCCACCATAGAGTCTTTGGATAAATAGCTTCATCAGCTATCCGTCAATCATTCTATAGCAGAGGCAACAAAGGCTGCCCCCTCCCCCTAGAGTGCAAATGTTTTTGCACAGACCTCTCAAAAGGGAAATCAGTAACCTAATGGGAAGAAAAGGAGAGGAAAGAAAGGAGAGGGAAATCAAAACAAGCAGAAACCCACAAATAGTGCTGATGGGGGAAAGAAAGAAAAGAAAAAGGTTAAATTGTCGTGTAAGTTGTGCCACAAGGATCACCTCACTCACCTTTGTCCCCTTATGGAACAAGCCCAGAAGTTGCTTAAAGCTCAACAATTGGCTGTCCTGAAGGATCCTTTTCCCCAGGGACAGAACTCTGCTTCAACTTCTAATGTAGCAGGGGGCACTCCAAATGCCCCTGACCCAAACTATATCAACATGGTTCAATCTTTGACTTTTTTACAGACAAGGAATAAAAACTATGAGAATGAGACTTCTGAGAAGGGTAAGGCTATAGGTGAAACTTCTAACCCTCTCACGATCAAGAAGCTTGCTGAAACTATGCCGAAGATACCAAAAGGTGTCTTTAAGAAGACCTTGCATAACCCTAATGCTAGGGATGCTTCAAAATACTCTGTGGTTGAAGACTTAGCCAAAACCTTGTGTGCAATGTTAGCTTTAGCGGTGTTACAAAGCTGTCCCACCCAGCGGGATGCCCTCTTAACAGCTTTAGGTAGCATGGACTCGTCGAGTCTCACTTTCATATTATTTTTGTCATCATCCTATGAGATAGGGCGTGCATTTCCCTGAGGCCACCGAGGCAGTTTTTCAAGTACTGGAATAGTGCAAAACAACCTAAAACTCTATTTTGGCAGACCATTATCTTCGTCATCAAACATATTCTTTGAGAACTGAGACCATGGTGAGATATCCTCTTTAACAAGATGTAGGATGATAGCTTCAGATAATTTTTATTATACACCTATAAGGTACGGCATGAATTTTCCCAAGGCCACATGAGCCAGTTTTTCCAACACTTAGAAAATATTCTTAGTCTGGTCAAATTTGCCTAAAACACTGCTTTTGCAGGTTCATAACTTCTTCCTCAGCTACTTCCAAGACAATATAAAGACATGGTCAGGTAGGAAAAATATCAATCTACAAGACCCCCATATGGTGCGGGCATTTTCTTCAACACACAATTTCTGGCAGAAATTTTCTTAAGGCTACCTGAGCCAGTTTTCCAACAATTAGTCATTTTCCTATTTTTCACCAAATTACCATATTTTTCTAAAATGATTGCCATTAATGTTGTCTTCAATGACAATCCTATTCATCACAATCTTCATGTTTTTCCTTATAGAAATTGGTATATAGTATACTGCATCTAGAAATATACTTATATATAATGTATTTGACATGTTACTGTTTGGTATGGTGTAGGTAAGACAATAACTTGCCACTACAAGGATTTTTCACTATGAATGAAAATGCAATGAAGCTTGCTCAATTTAGAGTGGCATTAAAGGAAAGGGGAGATGGAAAATGTTATTTCCCTTGCTCTGATTGTAGGGGCTTGCAAAGAAGAAGAATTTTAATAACGATAGCTGAAAGACATTGTAGGGAGAAGGGGCATGCCGAAGGGGGTTATGAATATAGTCCCTTGGTAAGAGGTCATTCAATTTTTAATATATTCTTTGTAATAGTCATCATGTCATGAATTTCAATAAAATTTCTTATTGTTTTTTTATTCTCTATACACACTACTTTTACTACCTTGTTTGTAAATATATAGACAATGCCCCCAAAATGTCCCCTTCCAAAGAGTTATTTGCCAAGTACTAGCATAAATACTCATTTACAGGGTGATGAACATATAGATAAGAATATTGAAGTTGATTAAGTTCTTAATGATGACATGGATGGAGATAACGTTAGTGATACAAATCAAGAAGATGAGATAAATAGATTGATCCAAGACACATTTGATCCAATGGATGAGGAAAAGTAGGATGATAGTCATGATGTTGATCCTTTACTCAAGAAGGAACGTCAACCTCTTTATGAAGGCTCAAAAACAAATCATCTATCTATTATATTGTTGTTAGTGAACTTGAAGGTTTTGAATGGTTTATCAAACAGTTATCTCACACATATACTAAGGTATGTAATTTGTTAATTATTTATGTCTGCATGTTCACATGTACATAAAGGGTTGACTTTTTTCCTATATTGATATTGTTATCTGTTGATGTATTTGTAACTTTGGAATGTATTCATCTATGTATCTTATGTATTGTAACCCGATGTTTATTCCAGGATGTATCTATAATGTAATTGAGTCATGTTTTCATGCCCCGATGTTTCGATTGGGAGGATCAATAATGTAAACAAGTCATGTCAAGTCATTGTGGGTAACCCTACGATTGTCAAGGGTTAAAGTCCCCATAGTTGCGGGGCCCTAGGGTTATTAGAATATCCTAGTGAAGTTGACCCTAGGTGAGTCATTGTAAGTCAGTAAAATAGTCCCCACCATTGTGTTACCCTCCTATTGGTCAGAGGAGGGAAAATCCCCACAAGTGGTGGGGCACTAGGGTTATTAGACACTCCTAGAGATGTCAGCTCTAGTAATAATTGTTAAGTGAGGCTGACATGATGGAGTGGGTTCCAAGTGAACGAAAGAATATAAATAGAGAGTGATTCTCTTTATTTAGGACACACACACTCACTCATTGGAGCGCATGAGTAAGAGAGGAAAAGCTCTCTTAGTGTGAGAGAGAGAGACTGCTGCTGTCGGGAGATCATCTTACTGTTTTCTAGATTTACCTTTGGTGCTGATTCTATCTAGAAGGAAGTTGCGAGGTTTTCTCCTTTATGGTTTCCTTGAGGAAAATTCTTTGTGTCTCTTGTCTCTTGTGTTGTGCTTGTGTTTTATTGTTGTGCATGTTATTCTCTCAGTTAAAGATCCTAAGAATATAATGGTAGCTTCAATGATAAAAATATAACATGGAATCAGAGCTAACCTGAGAAGAAGACATTGTGCATATACAAAAGCTAGGGATTCTTACTTTTTGGGTCTCTCTCCACAACCCATACGCAAAAGTATGCTAGGCTGACTCTCCATTGAAGGGTGCATCTTTCTGTCGAAGCGGAATTCCATTCCGAGCATTTTTAGTTTTTGTACGAAAAATTAGGGATTTCTATAGAAGAGGGATTTTTGAGTGAGCCTGGCATAGGATTGTTCTCCTCATCAAAATCGAATATTAGAGACCTAGATCAAGATTTTTGGTTGGGTGAAACTATGAGAAAGTCAAACCCTAGTTGGACCCCGAGCTAGAAAGACCCTAGATACTAAAACTGCTAAGTTTTGGTACATTTGCTATATCTAGAGATTGGAAAAGGCTCAGGAGATATAAATTGTAGATATTGAATATACAATCCTTATGTACAATGTTTCCAAAATTAATCTTCAGATTCACTATATTCTGGGAGATATGATCCCTCCAAGTTAGGGTTCCGGCCTCTTCCAGAATTCATCCCTAAACAGGACACCTGGGAGAATTGCTATATCTTGCGCTACACAAGTCCAAATGAGATTTTGGAAGATGTTACAGAAAGGGCACAGATTTTAATTTCTATGGTTGGAGTTTTGGACTCAGAATATGAACCCGTGACACATGAAAGTCTGTACAACTTCTCTGTTTTGAACAGTCTTGTAACAGGTCACCTTGGGAAAAAGGACCATAAGTCCCAATTGGTGAAACCAATTCTGATGAAACCTATGGTGTTGGAACAGGGACATGTGATTCTACCTTAGTGCAAATTTTTAGACACATAGGAGTAGTAAGTTAGGATATACCGTATAAATAGTAATAGGAATTTCTGTAGAAGAAAGTGGAAAACTAGGGCTTCCTGTTCTGGGAGCTTCTCTCCACTGTTTTCAGAAAAGGAGTACATTGGATAGCCCCATTTGAAGAGATCTAGATTTATATCCAAACATATCTAGAAGATTCCAAGTTTTGAAAATTAGGGTTTCTGTGACAAACCCTAGATCAGCCAGCTCCGGAACCAGGATGGACACCTCAAAACTGTAAGATCTAATATTTTGCTATTTTCATTTGAGGTTCTCATTTCAAAGTGATCTATAACATCATCTTGATGAAAAGATTGGGGAAGTTGAAAACTTCCAAGCCTTGAAGTATATGATCTCTCTGAAGAAAATGGATTGGACACCTACATGAGTATAGAGGTTCCAGTTCCAGAGGGAGATGAGGCTAGAAGCCTTACACAAGAAGAACTTGGTCAAGGCCAAGAAGATCATTGCTGATTCAGTCATGAATCAACTTGTACTACAAGTGTCTTCCTTAAATACACTAAAGATGTCTGATTCCTTGACCAAGCTATTTGAAGGGAAGAACAGAAATCAGAATATGACCTTAAGAAACCAGTTGAAGAATGTGAAGATTCAGAATGTAGAGACCATGCAGTCATACTTTACAAGGGTCTCTCAAATCAAAGAACAAATTAAAGAGGTAAAAGAAGAAGTGGAGAATGTAGAAGTGGTGATAGCCACCTTGAATGGCCTCCAAGGATCATGGGATTCATTCATTCGAGGAATGTATGCCAGAAGGAAGTGATGACTTTCAGCAGACTCTGGGAAGAAGCTCGACTCATAAGAAGAGAAGAGAAGATGGGAGATCAAGCTCTCACCATCCAAAGAAGATTTCTCAAGAAATGAGGAATATGAAGAACTCAACTCTTGAAGTACCTCTTAATCATCTTATCATTTGGATAAGAAATGATGCTATTATGAATGAAGAAGATGATGAAGCTGAAGATTCAAGGGGTATACCCACGAAACAAATAAAGATAAGTATTCAATTTCCATTTCATGATATTGTTTTGTTATGAATTTGTTTATATTCAGTTTATTTATTATGCATGATAGGATGTTTGCAATAACGACAATATACTACTAATATGCATGTGATGGGTAAGTAGCTCATGGAGCTATACAAACTCTCCATTGCTACTTATCTAGAATGAAACCTCTTTCTTGACATATTGGATTAGTGCACAATCTCAATGTTGTCCTGGTAGAGATGGAAGGCATCTAGAAAAGTTTCGTGAGATATGGATGAATGTTGTATTGGCTAAAGTAGTTGCATGATCACATATTTATACATAAGAATTTTTCGGTATGAATATTCCTTATGAAATTTTTCTAACCATACAAATGCATTTGACTTGTAGGACAGATCACATACATAATCGCCTACAAGCAAAGAAGGATGAGACTTGTTCCAAAGAACAAGTGCCGATAGTTCAAGATGAATATGACGAATACAGCGACATCATTGATGCAGAACCTTCAAGCTATGAAGAATTCTAGTTCAAGAAGAATGATGTCTAGGATGCAGTATTGATACATGAAGGGAAGTTCATAGTTCCATCATGCAGTAGATGGAAACATCATGAGATACAAAGCAAGATTCCTATTACAAGGCTTCTCATGAAAAGAAGGCCTAGACTACAAAGAGACATTTGCAGCGAGTAAGAGTTTAAACACATATATGATGAACTTGATGAAGATCTTAACCTTTGCTACAAGGTTAAAGATGAAATTCTATAAACTAGATGGTCACATAGAATATTAGTAGCATAGGAAGCTACTTGTCACTCCGGTACAGAATGTTTCAGTGCATAGAGTACAAAAGACAAAGGGAGTATGATGCTCTGCTTTAGAGGGAGTGACTGTAGAAGATATAAGGATCGACATGGTACGATAGGATGGATAAGATTACTGATGACTCTAGGCTTTACTAAGAGTAAAAAAGGTTCCAACCTTTGCTTCAAGGTTGAAGGTGGAAGACCAGTGATGCTCTTGTTATGTGTCGATGTACTATTTTTCTAGGCATGGAGGTGTGGAAGAATGCGGATGGAATCTTCCTTGGACAAAGGAAGTATGCAGTAGATATCTTGAAGAGGTTCGAGATGATTGACTATAAGGCCATGACCACATCTATGGCATCAAACTTGAAGTTTTTAAGTGATGCTTCATCAGAGACGGTTGATGCTATGATGTATCATCAGATGATTAGGTCCTTGATGTATCTGATGAACACGAGACCAGACATTTGCTTTGCTGTGAAAACCTTGAGCCAGTTCCTGATAGATCTGAGACATGTTCACTTGATTACTGCAAATCATATTTTGAGGTACCTGAGGGGTACAATTGATTATGGGCTCAAGTACGATGCGAATCAGAAGATTGACCTAGAGGGTTATGTTGATTTAGATTGGGTAGGAAGTGCCATTAAAAGGAAGAGCACTTCAGGGTGTTGCTTCAGTATGGGATCAGGTGTGATCTCTTGGTTTAGCAGGAAGCAATCCTATGTGGCACTGAGTACAGCTAAAGCAAAGTATGTTGTAGCTTGTTTAGCTAGTTGTGAGGCAGTATGGCTGAGGAAGCTACTGTCTAATTTATTTGATCTCCAATTAGATGCTACTTGTATACATTGTGACAACTAGAGTTGCGTGAATTTGTGAGAGAATCCAGTTTTCCATGAAAAGTTGAAGCATATTGAGATTAAGTATCACTATATTAGGGATATGGTGCAAATGGGCATAGTGAAGCTCCAATATGTTGCGACGGACGATCAGATAGCTGATGTGTTGACAAAACCATTTGCTAGGTTGAAGTTTGAGTAGTTTAGGGAGAAGCTTGGTGTTCTCTAGATCGATGTTCCCTCCAAAGGGAAGTGATGAGTCCCTGAGCCATTCTGTCATGGTGAGAGGATTGGTTCCTTCCATGTTAGATATGAGTGCTAAGATCCATAGCCATTCTGACGAGTAGGTCAGATATAAGGGCTGAACCATTCTGTCATGGTGAGAGGACTTGTTCCTTACATGACAGATATGAGTGCTGAGCCATTCTGATATGATTGTAGGATTGGTTCCTACATGATCAGATATAAAGGCTATTTCCATTCTTGGAATGGAGGTGCCTAGTCAGTTACTAGGAAAAATCAGTCTAGGACTGAGAAGCCATTCTCATGTGATAGATGGATGTGTTCCCACTTGATCAAATGTAAGGGCTAAACCATTCTATCATGGCTAAAGGATTAGGTTCCTTCCTTGTCAAATGTGATTGTTGACCATTCTAACGAGCACGTCGGATGTAAGGGAAACCACCATTCTCTAGGAGAATGGAGGCACCTAGTCAGTTACCAGGTAGCTCAGTCGAGGACTGGGGGGCCATTCTGATATGACTGTAGGATTGGTTCCTACAAGATCATATATGAGTGCAGATCCCTTCCATCATTGTGTGTAGGATGTGTTCTAGCCTGGATGGATGTTAGTGCAGAGCCCTTCCATCATTGTGTGCAGGATGTGTTCCACTCTGTATGGATGTAAGTGTAGAGCCCTTTCATCATTGTGGTAGAATGTGTTCCAGCCTGGATGGATGTAAGTGCAGAGCCCTTTCATAATTGTGGTAGGATGTGGTTCTATCCTAGATGGAAGCAGGGAAATATTTCATTGTGGTAGGATGTGGTTCTATCCTGGATGAATGTAAGTGCAGAAATATTCCATCATTGTGTGCAAGATGTGATCCAGCCTGGATGGAAGTGTGGAAATATTCCATCATTATGTGCAGGATGTGTTCCATCCTGGATGGAAGTACGGAAATATTCCATCATTGTGTGTAGGATGTGTTCCATCCTGGATGGAAGTACGGAACTCTTCCATCATTATGTGCAGGATGTGTTCCAACCTGGATGGACGTGTGGAAATATTCCATCAATGTGTGCAAGATGTGTTCCATCCTGGATGGAAGTATGAAACTCTTCCATCATTGTGTGCAGGATGTGTTCCATCCTGGATGGATGTGAGTGTTGTTCCTTTCTGACAAGTAGGTCAGACATAAGTGCTAAAGAATACCTACATGGAGGCTAGGCCTACAACCAACATGAAAAAGGTTGACTCTGTAGAACTTCCTGTGAGGAGAAGAATCATGGGATAGCACCCGTGATGATCCAAATTGAGTGATGATCCAGATCCAGTGATGATTCCTAGTGATGATCCAAATTGAGTGATGATGATCCAGCAATGATGATCTATATTGAGTGATGATGCCCAGTGATGATCCATATCGAGTGATGATACAGATCTAGTGATGATGATCCAGATCGAGTGATGATCCAGATCTAGTGATGATGTCCAGTGATGATCCGGATTGAGTGATGATCCAGATCCAGTGATGACGTCCCATGATGATCCAGATCTAAAGATGAATATGACTTGAAGATGAAGATGACTTGAAGACTAAGAAGACTTGAAGATGCAGATGATGAGATGATCCAATTGATACAGAGAAGAAGACCAATGCTAAAAATTGTGTCGAAAGAATACCTTCCTAGTTAAGAGGAAGTGTTGATGTATTTCTAACTTTGGAATGTATCCATGTATGTATCTTATGTATTGTAACCCGATGTTTATTCTGGGATGTATCTATAATGTAATTGAGTCATGTTGTCATGCCCTGATGTTTCGATCAGGAGGATCAATAATGTAAACAAGTCATGGCAAGTCATTGTGGGTAACCCTCCAATTGTCAAGGGTTAAAGTCCCCACATTTGTGGGGCCTAAGGGTTTTTAGACTATCCTAGTGAAGTCGACCCTAGGTGAGTCTTTGTAAGTCAGGGAAATAGTCCCCACCATTGTGTTACCCTGCTATTGGTCGGAGGAGGCAAAGTCCCCACAAGTGGTGGGGCACTAGGGTTATTAGACACTCTTAGAGATGTCGACTCTAGTAAGTAATTGTTAAGTGAGTTTGACATGATGGAGTGGGTTCCAAGTGAACAAAAGAATATAAATAGAGAGTGAGTCTCTCTATTTAGGATACATGCACTCACTCATTTGGGTGCATGAGTGAGAGAGGAGAATCTCTCTCAGTGAGAGAGAGAGAGATTGCTACTGTCCGGAGATCATCTTACTGTTTTCTGGTTTTACCTTTGGTGTTGATTCTATCTCTGAGGAAGTTGCAGGGTTTTATCCTTTATGGTTTTCCCAAGGAAAATTCTTTGTGTCTCTTGTCTCTTGTGTTGTGCTTGTGTTTTATTGATGTGCATGTTATTCTCTCAGTTAAAGATCCTAAGATCACAATGGTAGCTTGAATGATAAAAATCTGAAATTATCTAATTTGTAAAGTATGGATGCGATATTGATGATTAATATTGTTTACATTGACTTATTCTTTTGAATTTTGAAGATTGTTAGGTGAATTTCTATTACCAATGTCAAATATTTTACCATGCACATATCGAGAGATATATGTGATTATGAAAGAATTTGGAATGGAGTATCAAGCTATTGATGCGTGCCCTAATGATCATATCATATACTATGGACAATATGCATTAGAAAATGAATTCCCACAATGTCAAACAAGTAGGTATCGAACCGATAAAGTGACAAAAAAGGTGCCTCACAAAGTTCTTCGTTATATTCTGATAATTCCACGTCTTTAGCGGTTGTTTAGGTGTCAAAGTATAGCACAGTTTATGGATTTGCATGCAAAGAATAGAAGTCAAGATGATGTTCTTTGAATTCCTGCAAATGGGTATGCATTTAGGTGCATCGAAGAAACGTTGCCAATTTTCAAAGAAGAACCTCGTAATGTTAAACTTTCATTGGTAGCTGATGGTGTCAATCCATTTGGAGAGCTTCGTTTTACCTACTCAGTGCAACCTATTTTTGTTATAAACAATAACCTTCCTCCTTGGATGTCAGTCAAGAGAGAGCACACAATGGTAGCAATGATTGTTCTAGGTATTTAATTAATTTGTATTTTTTTACTTGAAAGTCTAATCACTAAATATTTCATTTCTTTGTTTCATGCATGCTAATTATGACTTTTATATATAACGACATATAGCTAAATATAATTAATCATATATGTTGGACCAATTAGGTAAGTACCAGGTTAAATATATGAACGCATATATTGAGCCTCTTATCGATGAGTTGTTGAAGTTATGGGCTGTTGTCACTATGTATGACATCTCTAGACCAATAGGGCAAAGATGATTTCAATTTCATGGAATACTTGGATGGACAATTCATGATGATCCCATGTTAACACATTTTTGTGGTATATTGTTACTTTATTTTGTTCTTTAATATTATATATATCTATTGAAAATATCATGCATTATTTTAAATGGTTATTCTAATTTTCAAAGAACAGAAGTCAAGACGATGTTCTTTGAATTCCTGCAGATGGGTATGCATTTAGGTGCATCTAAGAAACGTGGCCAATTTTCAAAGAAGAACCTCGTAATGTTAAACTTTCGTTGGAAGCTAATGGTGTCAATACATTTGGAGAGCTTCTTTCTACCTACTCAGTGCATCCTATTTTTGTTATAAACAATAACCTTCCCCCTTGGATGTCAGTCGAGAGAGAGCACACAATGCTGGCAATGATTGTTCTAGGTATTTAATTAATTTGTATTTTTTTACTTGCAAGTCTAATCACTAAATATTTCATTTCTTTTTTTCATGCATGATAATTATGTCTTTTATATATAACGACATATAGCTAAATATAATTAATCATGTATGTTGGACCAATTAGGTAAGCACCAGGTTAAAGATATGAACACATATATTGAGCCTCTTATCGATGAGTTGTTGAAGTTATGGGTTGGCGTCACTGTGTATGACATCCCTAGACCAATAGGGAAAAGACGATTTCAATTCCATGGAATACTTGGATGGACAATTCATGATGCTCCTATGTTAACACATTTTTGTGGTATATTGTTACTTTCTTTTGTTATTTAATATTATATATATCTATTGAACATATCATGCATTATTTTAAATGGTAATTCTAATTCACTACACTAATTCATATATCTTGTAGGTATTTCAACAAAGGTTAAATTTGCATGTCCAGCTTGTGTTCCCGGGATAAAATCTCATTGTTTAAGGATTTTAACAAAGGAAGTGTTTGATGAGTATAGGCACTTTCTGCCTAAGAACCATAGTTATTGAACTACATACAAAGAAAAATTCAATGGTAAATAAGAGAATGGAAAAAAACCATGAAGAATGACATCTCACCTATGGAATTTGGAATATAATAGAAATCGTCAAGGTATGCCAAATTATTTATGTATTGTTGGAATATTGGTCAATACTTAGCCAAATTTCTGAATATGCAAAACAATATTTTTCCTACTTTGGTAGATTGATTTCTTGCACATGTGACCATCATAAGGAAAACTAAAAGCATGGGTGGATAACCACTTCAACAAGGAACATATCTATGTCACCCTATGAATTTTATTAGCACAAGGACATTGTTGAGTATGGTTGTCATTGATGTCAAAGGAGGTCATTAATGACTAAAGAAATGTTGATATGGCATGTGTGATGAGGTTGAAAAACACATTTTGGTGTCCTAATGTCTCATGATGTCATTGTTACATTCTAGTAGTAGTTGGTAACGGTATGATAATTTGGGGATTTTAACTAAGTGTTGAAAAACTTCCCTAAAGCACCTGCCTTATGAAAATGAAAACCATAATTAATAATAAGAAGAAAATTCCCTCCATTCCTTCCATCCCATATTTTGTTGAAATATCTATGTGACCATGGCCCTGGTTCTCATAAAACTCCTTGAAGAAGAAGATACAGGTCTCCCAAAAGAAGGATTTTTGCTCAAATTAGTCATAATTGCTCTAGGGAAATGCCTGCCATAATTTGTGGGTTGAAGAAAATGACAGAAATACATGGTCATCACGTAGGAATATGTTTTGTCTACCTGACCATTTTCTCACATTGGTTTGATAATGCTTGAGGAAGAAGATATGGATCTGCCAAAACAGGGTTTCAGGCCATCTTATAGCAAAGTTCAGTAAAATGCCTGCCTAGGGCAAATGAAGATGAGGATGGGAGTGAAAACAACATAGGTGTGCTCAGTAAGCTGTAATACATCATCTAGTACCATTAGTCTAGGTTTTGGGTGAAATGAAAAATCCACCTTAGGTTTTGGACAGATTGTCTAAGTATGGAATTATTGGTAAAATTTGCCTAAGTGGCCTCAAGGAAATCCATGCCACTTCTCATAGGATGATGAGAAAAATTATTTGAAAGTAATAGGCTCTATTATTTTGGTTGGTTCATCCAACCATGGTTTCATAGTTCCCAAAGAGACTATGAGGAGGAAGATATCAATCTGCCAAAAGTGCCTCTCACCTTCATTTGCACTATCCCACTAAAATGCCCACCAAGGTTAGATGATGAGGTTGCAGGAGAGAAGATTGGAATGGTCGAGTTAGTATGATGTTCCTCACATTTTGGATGTCTCACTCTCCAAGTTTGATGGAAAAAATAAAATCACCTTGGTGACTTAGGGTTTGAAGAGATTTGTCTAAGTGTCAATAAGCAATTTGGAAGACCACTTTCAAAGGCCTGCTAGATGTTGGGTGTATGTCAATAGGTTCATCAATTGGAATGGATATCCAGCCATAATTTTAGGCTGACTTACAATGGTCACATATGCAAAATATCAAGCTTCCAAAAGTAAGAAAAATACTATTTTGCATATTGAGAAACACAAGAAAATTGCCTAAGTGTTGAGAACAGGATTTTGAGAGGTCGTTTGGAAATGCCCACCAAGGGATGTCCTTGTGAAAATAAATTTATCAAGTGTCATGGATCAAAGGCCACCTGGACCAGTTTTCCAACACTTAGCCATGTCTAAGAATTTCTCCAAAGTTTATCCTGAAACCCTATTTTGGCAGACTTATAACTTTCTCCTCAGAAAGAATTAAGGAAAACTGAGACCATGGCTAGATATCCAGTTCAACAAGATATAGTACGATATGGTGGTGGAAGCATTCTATTCAAACCATGAATTATGGCTGGCATTCTCTTAGAGTAGTTTTGACTACTTTTCATACTTAGTCAATTTCCAAAGTTTCACAAAGTTGCCATATTTTTCCAGAATGATGTCAGATTACAACATTGACTTCCTGATAGCACCAGAACATGATTATGTCTCTTTCTAGCCTCACCATACATGCCACATCATCATAATTTCCATGTCATTACTTCCTTTGTCATTCCTTTGTCTTTCACTGAGTTTACCCTACCATCATGTCTTTGGTTATCCTTTTGTCATTCACTGAACTCCTTTGACACCAATGACAATCACATTCAACTTGTATCATATATTATATAAATCTTTGTTTTTTTTAGTGAATTATGTTCAACGTGGTACGTAACTATATTGATTAATTAATGTTAATTTGATTTTGTTGATGTTTCATGAATGTCGTTAAGGCACAAATGGGATTCCACGAGGAATGAAAATTTACCTGATGCAATTCAGTAGGTTTCCATACTACGAGCACCTACAAATAATTCATTTGTTTGATACAATGCATATCGAGAAGAACATAACAGAATTGTTATGGCGAATATTAGATGGAAGGAATGATAAAGAAAGAATTGGAAAGATTTGTAGTGACATCCAAGAAGCTAATCAGGCATTGCAAAGTGTGATAATTAATTATAATGGTGATGGAAGTCAATAGAATATTAGTCTTCCTTGGTGCTTGATGGAGCAACAGAGCAATATTGTAAAAGAGGTCATCAGAAAAAGCAGGTTTTCGACGGGGTTTTCGTCTAACACAAAGAATATCATAATGAAAAAAGGATTATTTTGGTGGGGTTAATACACATGACTGAATACATTCATTAAGGTGTTAGAATAATCAACCCATATTTTACCCACTTAGACATTAATTCCATTATTTTTGTCTTATTTGCCTAGTTCATGTGTCCCACCTTGTGCAAGTTGTCATTTACCTATCTATAATGGTCAAACTTGCCTTATTTGACTCATGTAGTGCATGGGAGAGATAAAGGAATCAATTCTGATTTATTCCTGGCCTCCTAGGTGCCCTTCTACTTTTTCTGCTTTATTGCCTGCTTTTTCAGTGTTTTAAGGCAAAAGGAAAAGCTAGACTAGGTGAGGTTGACTAGTTTTTTGTCCTACACATCCTCCTCTCTTTTATCCATGCAAAAGCATGTATGAGATGCCATTGCACCACTCTTTATCTTACCTAAGCCTTTTTTCCAATTCGTGAGCTCCATGACATATTTGGGATCAACTTTTTACACCTATGGGGGATTTGCTTATTTTTGGTAAGCCTGCTTTATGCTAGATTCGAATTGCTCCTCATGCATTCGAATCCCTGATGTATGTTATTTATTCAGAAACCTATTATTTTATAGGGTTGGCTATTGTACACTGATTTAATACAGTTTAGTGTTCAGCTCCAATTTTCAGTCTCTTTGTGAGTGATTTTGCATGATCAATTGTTAATTGTTGTGAGTAAAATTAATATATCACCTAATTCAATTTCCACATGGTATCATAGCCATTGTAGGTTGTTTCTCTCCTTCAAAAATTGTTTTTTAGGTTCAACATCAGTGACTGGGAACCTTCTACTGACAGCCGGGACAGATTTTCTAAGCTATGGATCAATCACAGAAAAATATCTTGACTCCTTTCAATTTCTTTGAATGGAAAGTAGAGATGGAGATACTGTTGAGAGTGAAAGGCCTCTACAGGGTAACTATGGCAATAGAAGCAGAGCCCAATGCAGCTGCAGAGAAGATAAAATGGCACAACGGGAGGGATGAGGCTTATGGCCTCCTGTGTCTGAGTATTTTCAGAGACCTCTTTTTCCATCTTGATGGATTGACATCACCGAATGAAGTATGGGAGAAGCTTGCTGATCTTTTTGGAAAGACAGATGAGATGAGGGGACATCAAATCGAAAATGAGCTGATTTCTCTGAGTCCAATGAGCTTTGAATCCCTATAGCTATATTTCGCCAAGTTCAAAGCACTAGTTTTGCAGCTGAAATAGCGTGGTATTGAAAAGAAAGATGATCAGCTCGTACTGGCCATCCTCTTGAAGCTAGGCCCTGACTATTCAGTGTTTGTTTTGACCTTCTATGCCACAAAACTGACAGCTCAAACCTGGAAGATGCCTAGGCTTGCATATTTCATGGAATCTCTCACACAAGAACAGGACAAGCTGGTGATGATGGGCACCATCAAACCATCCAGAGATCAAGCTGTGATTGCTGGAGATTTGAAGGTGGATTCAAAAAGAAAAAAGAAAGCTAAAAAGCCACCTGAGCAAAAGAGAGACAAGAAACAGTCTTCGGAGGATCCACAAGGTCCCAAGAAGAATTACCAGAAGAAGAAGAACAAAGGTGAAATGAACAAGTGCGCATACTGCAATAAGGGCAATCACTCTAAAATCTCTTGTATGAAAAAGCAGATAGACATGCTGACCCAACTCCTGGAGAAGAATGGCATCTCCCTTCCAGAAAGCTCAAAGAAGAGAGAAGGAGGATCAAGTTCAGATGACAGAGAGAGAGAGTTCATGCTCTAGTTGCTGGCACATCAAGCTCACCTAGTTTTATCATTGATTTTGGAGCTTCAAGACACATGGTTTTGACTAAGGAGGCCTTCTCCTCACTGGATATGTCAAAAGGACCATCTATTGTACTGGGAGATGACTCTCTCACTGAAAGTAAAGGCAAAGGAAGGATAGTTCTTGATCATGGTCATTTCAGCAATGTGTTGTATGTGCCTGGTCTCGCCTCCAACCTCCTGTCAGTGTACCAGATGACCCACACTAGGTCTCCTAAGAAGGTCATATTCTCCCCCGATGAAGTTGAGATCACAGAGATCTCAACTGGTAGAGTCATTGCAAAAGGAGTTGTGAATCATGCTCAAAAGGTATACATGTTCTCACACTTCCTACCTTACTCAAACCCCTCTGCTCTTCTCATTCATGCTAATGAAGCCAGCAAGCTGTGGCATGAAATATTTGGCCACCTAAATTACAAGTATCTTTCTGATCTTAGTGAAAAAGAGATGGTCATAGGGTTGCCCAAGATAAAATTTTCCAAAGGAGTCTGCCAAGGTTGTATCCTAGGAAAACACCCAGAGCACCAATTTGAGGGAGCTAGTCACGAGAGAACCTCTGCACCCCTCGAGCTGATCCACAGTGATGTTGCTGGCCCATTCCCTCATATGTCCATGAGTCAGGCCAAATATGCATTGACTTTCATTGATGACTTTTCCAAGTATTGCTGGGTTCACTTCCTGAAACACAAGTCTGAAGTTTTTGGCCTATTCAAAGTCTTTAAGGCTTTGGTTGAAAACCAGTCTGGAAGGAAAATCAAGGCCCTCAGATATGAAAATGGTGGTGAGTATGTCAAGTCTGATTTTATTAATTATTGTGCAGATGTAGGTATTCAGATGCAGCATTCTATCCCTTACACACCTATTGACGGGCGTATTTAAGTAAGCCCGTAACGGGGGAAAACGACCCAGACCGGGATCCTTAGGGCAGGCTCCAAGCTGTTTGGGATAGTCGTTCCCGACAGATTTAAAGGCTCTGTTGGCCTAAGATCCTAAAGAATTAAGGTTAAAATTAATGCTACTGATCGTTAGTGTTAAACCTATGCTTATAATTACAAAGATTAATCCAAGTTATATATTACAAGAATAAGAAACCGTTAATTGTAACTCACTTAAAACAATTAACCCTAGATACATGAATAAAGCATAAACCTGGACAGGGTTAGTATTCTTACAGGATCATGTTATAATTATATACAGATGTATAGTAATTACAAAAAGGATAATCTGAATGTAACTGATAAAAAGATCTGATTCAACAGGATTTTTCGAATAGCATAATCAGCAGAAAATAAACAAAATATAATTCTGATCTAATTCCTATCCTGATCAGGAGAGATAATAAATTTAACCTGTAGTCGACTAATGTTGATAAAGACACTGTATGCAAGCATTTGTTGATATTTGAGGACACTCAAATATTACAAAACCATACAGGAATCATTACACATTATGTAACAACAATATCAATTATTAATTACAGAACGTGACATACCAACACAATCGAAAAAGGAACAGTCGATACTTGTTGTAATCCTACAGATCACATAAGGTTACCAATAATACATACAACAATATACGCAGACGCAAGAGACAAGAACTGATAACAAGAACAGATTATATTATTCTCAATAGATCATACAAAGCCAAGAACTGAACTGTGTTCTTGTGTGGCTCAACAGCCTAATATAAAGGTTACAAACAGTTACAATCATAACTACCTGTCGGTTCACCGAACCGACACGACTATTAGTTAACAGACTAACTACTGTGTTTACTCGGCCGACCGACGTAGTCGGTACCTCGACTTAGTCGGCTGATCGACTAAGTCGGTCTTCGTTCAAGTCGACTTATGTCGACTTGCTCCTTCTACATCTCCCCCACAAACAAAACATTTCTTCGTCCCGAAGAAAGAGGGAGGTACAAAAACAAAAAATAGATTAGAATGAGATCGGCAAAAGAGAAAGTGCTACTAAGGTGGGCTGTGCAACCGAATAGTTGGTCTTCTTTGTACACAGACTTCGACTATGGTTGGTGCTGTGATGGCAAGCTGATGTTGAAAATCCGTCCATGTCTGCAAGGCTTTCTGAATGTCGATAGTCAGAGTAGTGAGATTTGAGAGTACCGACATCTTTTCTGCCATTGCCATTTCTGCAATATTTTCCATGTTGGGGCCCAGCAGCTGATTGTGTTCTTCCGCCATCTCAAGGAGTATTTTCATCTGGGGACAGATGTTGTCGACTTTCTCCAAGTTGGGAAGTGCGTGCTGAACCCACTGGTGTGCCTCACGTTCCAACTGCTGCAGCTTATTGCTTTCCATCACTATTTGATCCTCGATTGTCTGCCTCAGTTCTGTCTCAGTCGACTTCCTTCTTTCCAAGGCCTGAATTCCTTGTCTGGTCTGCCTTGTCTGACTATATACCTGTCCATAATGAGTAGGCCATTCTCGGAGTACTTCTTCGGTTACAATGGATTCCTCCATGTGGTCTTGTAGAAGTTTGTGAGCCTCCGAGAATGCC
>LPNX010757116.1:290397-457036 GCA_001517045.1 Pseudotsuga menziesii | reverse complement strand
GTGACATTGAACTATAAGAAATTTGATTTCTCAATTCATTTTTTTTGTAAGTTTGTATTACTAACTCAATTATGATTAACTGAAATAATCTCTTACAGGCTAACAAAGCACGAGATATGTTCTATCTTTTATCTTCTTATATGCATTAAATGAATCTATAAATGTGGGATGTAATTTTTGGAATAAAATACAATGTAAAACCATATAATTAATTGATAATGAGTACTAAGTGGACTATTTAGACTCATTCGATATGTGCCATAAATAAACTCAAAAGAGCATGGGGTCATATATAAAGTTCAACTAAAATATTTGAAAAATATGTTTCAACATCTATTTCTTCGACATTTAAAAATATTATCATTTTCTTTGCCTTTTGGTGAAAGTAATTCTCGGCCATGATTGGTTGGAAATATTACATCAAGTTATGTTGATTTTAGACTTGAAAACATGAAGAGATTGATACCCCTTCCTTACATACATCTCTTTGAAGACCCTTACAAAGTGGACTTCACTGCGCACTCCTGACGTTGGATTTTAGAAGACAATTTCTTACTTCAATCCACACTAGATATCTAAAATATCGACTTCCCACATAAATGCACTATCTTGATACAGTTGGTCAACTCCTCATAACAAAACAAGAAATGAGAAGGATCATTTGGGAATACATTTACAAGAAGTACATACATGTTACTTAGCTAGATTCCATTTAGGGGTTTAAACCCAAAATGAACTTCTATATAGATCAATTTGAACATGGAGATTTAAATAGATAACCTTATTGTCATAATAACATGTACCTTATACCAGTGGATGCATGCACTCAAGATGGTACCTCTAGGGTAGTTCCTGGTTTAATCACATAGGCTTATAGTCGAGATAGAGCAATGGTGTTGAGCCTTCCATAGATACCTAGACCAGTGGTGCCTAACATCAATATACATAACGGATTCCCTAAAGCTCATATCTTTCTTTCTCAAACGATATCCCTTACCAAACACCACCAAGATGATTTCCTCTTTCTTGATGCTACCTAGAGGCAATTCTAAGAGGCAAGAAAATCACAACATCATCTCAACTTCTAGACTAGTGAAGCAATGTAAATGAGGTACCTTCCCTTCAACTATGACATCCTCACAATGTTGTTTATAATCCCCTTTTTTAGTTTCGATTCGACTAGCAAGTCCCTTGATTGACTATTGGGGGGATGTTGGATCCATTAAGCACCAAATTCAAACATCTCAAATATATTTTCAACTACTACATCCCACTATAATTGGACTCTAGGCATAGATAGTAGACACATTATCTTAATTCGATTTCTTCACACTTTCATTGTGTATGTATAATGTTGTACCTAACAACTATCCCAATTTTGACGAATTTATAGTTATTATTTGGTTCGACATCAATACATTTCTTATAATTTATTTTATTTTAATTTAATATTGTGATTTCCTTCCAATCATGCTATATTATAATATGTTATTTAACAATAAAAATATTTAATATGATACTTTGTTCACTTCAAATATAGATAGAGATCTTCTTGTAATAAAACATGCAATTATGTGTGCAACTTAACTTCATTAATCCTACATTTTATATCTTCATGAATATTTTTTCTCACGATTCAACAAATTACAGATTTTCATATACTCCTCCTAATTTATGGCATACTGAACTAGTTATAATGATACAACATTTCATTTTTTATGATTGTATATTAAAAACACTTGGAGTAAATAAAATTTGTAATCAATAAAAACATTCTTTCTAGGATTAGTTTTTCCAATTTTAATGGAATATTTCTTTAATGCATAATTTTTACAAATTAAATGAAATAAATAAAATGTTTACAAAAAAATTCAATGTCATAGAAGTCCTTGTAATAGAATTTTTCTAGATTTCTTGAAATATGTGTTATCAGATCTATTCTAGAAATCGCCATATGTTTAATATAGGTATATTCATTAAATTGTTAATTGAATAAGGATGCAAACAATTAAAAGATTAGATCAACTTCTTAGAAATTCCAATTTAGAAATTTATAATTACAACATTATGGATTCTTTCTAGGTCAAGCATCTACAACTAAAGGATTGGAGGTTATTGATCTAGAAGTTATATTCTATAGTTTATAATAACTTTCGGTAGCTATTAAAATTTTCTTATACTTATTTGTTGAAAAATGATTAGTTATTGACTTCATTCTTATGATATATCATGCAATGCAATATCAACACGATTTATGAATTTCATGCATTTTGTCTTGAAATTAAGATTTGAATTTATATTAGAAAAACATTTTCAATCCATTAGAATTTTCAGAAAAGTTTATAATTTTTTATACTTCATTATCATTTCTTCAACTATCTAATATTATACAACAAAAGAATAAGTTTTAGTATCAACAACATAACCATGGTTCACTAACTCCAGCTTCAATCATGTTTTTTTTGTTATAGATAAAATTAGAAGGTGATAATTTTTTGAACTTTGCAAATTTTGGGATTGTGGAATGTGGAATATTGAACAATGTAAGTACGATGCCCATTTATTTTGTGCCCTAAAATATTTATCCCATCCTCCTAAATCCTAAACCCAACGTTCCTTGAGTTCACTTTATTTCATTAATTCTGTCACGATCTTTTGGTTATACTTTCAAAATCTATATTCTCAATATCTCATTGCTATCATATACTAACCACTTTAAGCCATGATTATAGACGTTTGTAAAAACTATGTTTTGACATGTATTAAATGGTGTGGTCGATTAAATGCATATATAATATAACGAGAATGATAGGATCATAAAATAATATCGCCCTGAGTTGCAATGATAATTCTAGATGTGGTGTTATCATTGCATGATCTGTATAATGAATTTCTTTCTTCATTTGAGGTCGTTTTTCTTTTCATTAACTTGTTTTTTAGAGGAAAAAAGCCTATCCTTGTTATTCATTATGCTGAATCAAAGGGCATCTGATGTGCCTTCCTTTTCAAAGGGATACATACAAGTTATGTCATAGAGGAGTTTCAAACTGCCTTTACCATGGATGAGTCCCAATTCATCAGAGCTAACTAGGAGGTTGGACAAACAGTGCAACGACCAAACAATCAAACAATGATCTAGTAGGGGGAAAGACTAGCTCAAAGACCCATAACATACCAAGAAAACAATAGCAGCAGAGCCACTATCAAAAGGTGCCCACTCCATAATCATCAAAGAGGTTCTCACAAAAAAGAAAAGGAGATCTAGCTCTTGCACCATGCTCAATAGAGCCGAAATGAGTCATGAGAGGCCATCAGGCCTTCAATAAATTCAGAGTATTTTCCACATCCTGGAGCCAAAGTAAAGGCAGATTTTGATAGACAATCTGCTTGCTGGTTGTGTTCGCGGAAGATATGGCTAAAGGAAAGGTGATGGAAACAAGAGATGAGTCTTCTTGTGTCCCTACACCAGTGACTGAGGGCAGGTGGATTTATGGCGGCAATACCCTTTTCCCAGCTAATGATGACAGTAGAGTCACAAAAAATATTCAATTTTGGAATCCCCATCAATTGAGTAATTTGCAAAAGAGCCCACAGCGCAATTAGTTCTGCTTTGGTATTAGTACATGTACCAACCCCCATAGCAAACTCAAAAGAATTGGACTCATTCAGGTAAAGACAGAAGTCGACCCCACCTGAGCTATTGGTAGTAGCTCCATCAAAAAAGCCATAGGGAAATACAAGAACAGGACCAGATCCAACATCTCTAGGTTTTTTAACCTTTAAACCAGCAGGCTTATACAACTGTGAGTAATAAACAATTTGCTGGATCAAACTCATAAGAGATGGATTTTTTCCTTCAAAGACAACACGATTCCTTTCTTTCCAAACATCCCAAATAGCAAGAAAGGGAAGGTAGCAACAGTCAGAGTGCTTGGAGAAGCTAACTATCCAGAAGCCCAGGAAGGAACTGAGTTTATCAGCGGGCTGAGGAGGAAGAAAGTGATATACATCACTCAGGTAGACAATTACATTCTTTCACATAGCACAAGAAGAAAATAAATGATGCACACTGTCTTCACCATTTTCGCAGGGAGCACAACATCCAAGTCCTATCCATCCATGCTTCTAAAGATTGTCCCATGTAAGGATCTTATTAGCCAGTGCCAGCCAAACAAATGATTTTCTTTGGAAGAATTCCAGACCATATCAAAGCATGTAATGGGCTTCCGATTGGGGGGGATGAATGGTGTACAATATAGTCATATACCAATTCAGCTGTTACAGAACCATCATATTTATTATAATCCCAGACCAAATTATCAGAACGAGTGCCGAGTTTGATCCTCACACTTTCTAGACTGTTCGTATAGTTTTCCCACAGTAATTTCCAGTCCCCATCAATATTTAAATCATCTGTTGTGTACCAATAATGATGCTGGCCCGGTAGTATATTATGTGCCTAAGACGGAGTAGAGATACCTAGGTCCTCAAGGTAGTCTTTGAGATATGATGGTAGCCAGGAGCTATACATTGTGCTAGTAATCGGTTCTATACCCAATAGAATGTCATGCCCATTAACCACTTGCCAAGCAAGGCACCTCCCAATCCATGGAAGAGAGTGTATGAAACCTTTCTAGATCGCACATGCTTGTCGAAAGGTGATTTTTTTCCCCTGAAGCATGCCACTATGGATTGATTCTTCAGATACTTGCTGAGTAGAACCTGATCCCAAAGACCACGTCCTTGAAGTACCATCCATAAATTCTTTGCCCTCAAAGCAGTACTGAACCAATGGATATTTTTTGTGCCCCAGCCCCCAGAATTATTTGGCCATGAGAGGTGCTCCCAGCTCACCAGATGATACTTGCGCTTGTCCCCAGTAGAGCCCCATAAAAAAGAAAAGGTAAGACTTCTTAGCTTATTTAGGACCGAGATAGGAATAGGAGCAAGGCCCAACCAATAGACTAGGAGGATGGAAAGAACAACTTGAACAAGGACTAGGAGATCACCCAAAGAGAGGTACTTATGAGACCAAAGATAGATTCTTTTTTCATATTTATGAATTAACCAGTGCCAGTCATTAATATTATAACCCAGAGGCTTGAGAAAATATCCAAGGTACTTGAAACCTGTGGTTAAAGGATCCATCTTATAGGGCATAAAGCGGGAGATATCAAGAAGGATATGATTATCAACATTATTGAAGAGGAAGACAAAATTTTCCATGCTAATACACATCCCCAAGGCTTTGCAGAATGTACTGAGAATAACATCAAAATCCATCCATTCCAGCAAGGTACTAGCTCCAAGAAGTATAACATCATCCACAAAGAAGAGGTGGGTAAGAGCTAGGGAAGGTGATATTTTGACACCTTTGATGAGGCCATTCACCTTAGCATCATTAATCAAAAGACTGAGCCCTTCAATTACAAGAAAGAAAAGTAGGGGGGATAAGGGACATCCTTGTCTCATACCTTTGGAGGCTCTGAATAAATTGGATGGAGTTCCATTAATCAAAACAACAAAGTTTGCAGATGTGAGGCAACCCATAATCCAATTGACTCCCATGAGAGGAACCCCAATTTGGATGAGTATGAGCCTAATGTAAGACCAGTTTTCTCTATCAAAGGCCTTCACCAAATCCAAATTGAGGATGAAAGCGCAAGTATTTTTTATTTTAACAGAGTGTAGGGTTTCTTGTATAATACCAATAGGCTCAACAATCTGCCTATTTTTGAGGAACCCAAACTGGTCTCGGGAAATGCGGGTGTCCAGGAAGGGCTTCAATCTAACAACAATAATCTTAGATATCAGCTTATAAACCATATTACACAGCGAAATAGGTCTAAAATCCATAAAGGAGACAGGATTATCCTTTTTAGGAATTAAAGCTAGGAAGGTGGAGTTTATGGAGGGGGTAATGTGACCAGAAATTCTAGCAAAATCAACTGTAGAAAGTAAATCCTTCCCCACCAAATCAAAAAAGTGAATAAAGAATTCCACAGGCCAGCCATCAAGGCTAGGAATTCTATCCTTTTTAAAATATTTAAGTGCCCCCTCAATCTCAGGTAAAGTAACAGAAGCAACAAGACCATGTGCCTCCCCAGTAGGGATCATTAAGGGAAAAAGCATGACAACTTTAAGCTAAGCAGGTAAGCAGGTTTGTTTATCATCACAGAAAACATGTGAGAAGTGGTCAAGACCCAGCTTCTTTAGAGCTTCCTCCTCATAAATACAATTGCCATCATTATCCTCCAAATACCGGATTGCATTTTGATTCCTTCTTCCTGATGCCAAACCATGAAAAGACTTGGTATTGGAGTTACCATATAAAGCCCAATTTGTCCTGCTTTTAAGCTGCCAAGTGAGAAGGTAATGGTCCAGCAGCTCTTTTTTTTGGAGCGAAGAAGGTTCATGTACAACTGGTCCTCCTAGGAAAGGATGTTGAAAGAAGAACCCGAGATAAGGGCTCCAATTTGCTCATCTAACTTAAGAGAATCAGACTCTAAAGAGGAGCTTTTTGCTTTTGTCCATGCCTTAACTTCTTTCTTTAATAAACAGAGCTTATGGGAGAGGAGGTCCAAGTCATTTTCTGGAGACGAGGTTAGTAGGTCAGGCCATATCTTGGAGACCCAGAGGTTAAAACCAGGGTCAGAGAGCCAAGATCTGTTGAATTTGAAAGGAAAGTTAAAGGACCCATCCAATTTTTCCCATTTGAAGCATATCAGAAAATGATCAGAAATGCCAGTAGGAATAGTCCATACTCGGTGGTAGTTGAGTTCAGGAATCAGAGAGGAAGAAATTAAGAATCGATCAAGTATTTTGCTTATCCCACCATCCCCAACTCTCCCATTTCTCTAGGTGGGGCCCACATCCAATGGAGCAACATCAACAAGATCGACCGAGTCAAATAGGAGTTTGAACTGGGAAGCCAGGGGGTTGAGAACAGCCTTAGTACCTTAGGTTTCTAACGTGTTTCAAGGTTAAGTTGAGGTCCCCTCCCAATATCAAGTTAGGGGTGGTGAGAAGGCCACCAATGAGGAGCCTATCCCAAAAAAACTCCCTATTCCAATAGGGTCCATAACAATTGAGGATGGTAAGTGGTGAAGTCATACCCCGAAAGTTTTCCTTTACAAGGATACCAACAACAATTTCAAAAGCATGGCATCTGACCAAAAGGGGTTCTAGGCCGTAAGTAAACCTCCCGAAAGGCCCAAAGTATCGATGGCACAGAATTCCCAGCTAGGTAGAATTTTGGAGAAGGAAAGGAGAGCAGGATAAGAGCTGCACATGGTCTCCTGGAGGAGGATCATGTCAGGAGCAACAGAGCGAAAAAGTGACCAAAGCATACAAAGTTTGGTCTTGCCTCCTAGACCTCTAACATTCAGGGATAAGATCTTCATTAAGGTACAGACGGGAGGGGAGACATAGCTCTAAGTCCCCGATTAGGGTTCCCCCTAGCAGCATATTTTATACGGACAGAGAGAGGAGTGTACGGAGGTTAAGCTGAAGATAGGGCTTTTGAAGGTTCATGAAGGTCCTTTTTCTTTTTCCTTACTATCACATTCTCAAAGTGGATTGAGTTCAAGTGAAGGGTAGAAGGTGATGTGGGGGTTTTGGCAGTAAATATCGACAGATATTTCTGTAAAGAGGGGTCTAAAAAGAAGGGAGAAGAAGCAGGGCTATGTGGTGAGGGTACAAGAGAGGGGGGATTGGTATGGGAAGGAAGGGGCGAAAAATCCTCGAAGGAAGTGAGGGGAGGAACAGGGGGGGTAGGTATACGGATAGAGGTAGGGGAAAGTATCAAGAGTGAGAGGTTTGAAGAGGAGGGTAGAGGAGAGGGAGAGCAGTCAGGGAGAGGGGAAGAAGGATGGTCATAAGAAACTAGAGGAGTGGACAACAAGGAAACACAATTTGGGGAGGGAGCAGAAGCTGGCCCATTATCCATCACATTAATAGCCTTAAGCATCGAACTGGTAAAATCTTCAAACAGAGAGAGAGAATGAGCATAAATACTAGTTTTTGGGTGCAGCAACATGAAAGATGAGGAGGGGCCGCACGAGACAGGAAAGCCACCCTAGTTAGAGCCCGGCTGAAATTTCATGAGAAGTGGGCAAGTCCTACGGAGGTGGCCTGTATCATGACACATGCTGCAGTGAAATGGAACATGGAGATAATCGATCTTTTGAACCAGGAGTCTCTCCTTGCATATAATTTCAACCTCAGCTGGCAAACCGTGAGATACATCCATCTCCACAAGCACCCGTGCCAACCTTTTATCGTAGGACAGGTGAAAATATTCGTCCACCACTACAAATCGACCCATAGTATTTGCAATGCCCTCAAGAATGTTCTTGTGCCATAGAGGGAAGGGTAGAGAAGGTGAAAGTACCCACAGATGGCGCTTAGTCACCCTTTCCTTGAGTGGGTCGAAGTGGGTATGTCATTTCCCTAAAACCAAGGACCCAAGTCCAACTCTTCAAGTCAAATCCAAGATGACCAAGGCATGTTCAACTTCAAGGAAGACGAAGACTATCCAACCAATGGCAAGCAGGCTGATAGTCGAAATGTACATGAGAAGCGACTTCCAGTTCTCCAGAGCCCAATCCACCCAAGCCTTTTTGCTCATGTGACAGTATTCCAGCCTTCCCACCAAGGCCTGAGAACACAGATAGGTCACGCGTTCCATGTAGACGTCATGGCCGAGGACGTAACAAAATTTCCCCTTTAGGGTTTTGATATTTTTTTCATTCCACTTACGACGTTGACGTGCCAGGGATTTTTTGTCTTCCATGGGGAGGACGACAGCAAGTCAACCATTACAAACTGGAAGGGTAAACCACAAAAACCCTAACTTAACCAAGAACGACGTGAACGAGGGAAAGGAGAGTCAACCCAACTTGTTATACATTTACTCTTATTTCATTCTTCCTTGTTAACCATAGAGAGCTAGTTGAACAATTTTTAGTGTTAAGAGATTGTCGCCTGATGTGTGAGGGTGGGAGCTCATTGTATGGCCAATAGACATCATAGGATCATGAGAAAATGGTGGCAATGGTGGAGAGAGTGGAGAGGGCCACATATGAATGGAGTTTCCTTGTTCAAACTACGATGTATTTTCGTTTGTATTACTTCTAAAAAATGGATGAGGTACATATAATCTCAAACATCTATATGGAACAGGTGAGCATACCCATGCTCACAACAATGTATCAAAAAATAAATAATGGGGATCAAGGATCAAAATATGGGAGATGATCAATACATATACAAATGGTGATACATAATGGTGGCCTCAATGGGAGGTTGAATACAAATGTCGATCTGAAGAACTAATACATAGGAACAATGGAATTCTAATGGAATGCAATATCATCATAACTGATTCTCTGATGAATCTAGAAGTGTACATAATTGGATGGACTCAATGACTGAGAGTTTGAATCTTAGTGGTACAATCTACAACATCAAGTATTGGAGATACATGGAAGCATGACACTGATGGGATTCCGAACATTATCACCAACATAACTTGAAAATCACAAGGGACATGAGACTATATGGGTTCCAGAAATAGATTCACCAAAGTGCTAGAGTCGGGTTACAACTGGGGTCTTTGACCAAATAATGAATGGACCAATACCTTTTATGAATATCAATGGTACAATGGTGTAGCTGAAGTTGAGCATGTGAGACAAAACCAACCCGAAAGGTACTAATGAATCCTTTCAAGTGGTCCAAGGAACTCATCTATGAGGTGCATGAAACCAAGGTATAGGGACCTATGGGTCTATCCTATGGAATATATGTGTTTACGTTGACAGAGGGAGACCTACAACTAACAAGGAAATGATGTTTCCTTGATTAGAAGCGCAAGGGGGGTAAAAAAAGATGTGGAACAATCAAGGGACTAACACAATGAATGAGGAATAGGGCCAGGGGAGTATGAGGTGCTCAAACTTCCTTTGTTCAAAGTAAGAGGACAAGGATGACCTGGAAAAAAATGAAACTAATGCATGGGAAAGGGATCATAGCTGTAAAACGTGAAGATAACTGTAATGGGAAATAATGGGGTGGTAATTGGACTAGTGATATCCAGGGGATCCAAGGGAGACTCATTGCAGAGTACTCTGAACAAAGATGACCCAATGGGGAAAAGCTTCCGTAAAGTGAGATCATATGTGGCGGTGCCTAGAGACATCATTTGGTCCTTATTCATAGTTTAAGGAGCACGAAGAAGGGATATAAGTATGCTCAATATGATACTATGTCGTGGATATTTATCGATCCTGAGAAGGTAAATGCTTGATGGTGTTTTCATTTTTAGAGAGTCTGAAAACAGGAAGAAGACTCGAGTGGTTCTCTTTTTTGTAAATAGTCCCCTTAGCCCTGAAAAAATATAAAATTATACAAAGGAGAGCTCTCCCAACCTAAGGGGTAGAGAGACTTATTTACCGTAGGTAGTCCACCTAGGACGAAAAGGGTTAAACCTATACTGAGTGGATGGTCATTCAAATTCTTTTATGAGCATGAACAAAACCAAGATTGGTCGGTGATTTTTTCTTGTTGAGAGGGATGCAAAAGAGCTTAAAGGGAACCCATAATGAGATTTTTTGTAAGTTACAGTCCCAATGTCCGACAAAGCATAAAAGGATATAGAGGGAAATGTTCCAAGCTGGAAGGTTCTAGGGTGGTCCTTTTCTGTTAAATAGTATTCGTAGTTTGAAAAAGGAGATAAATGAGGCCACATAGACACCCTTTACAATACTTTAATGAGCATAAAAGGATGCAAGCATGCTCAACAATATTTTCATTCTTTTGGGAGTCAGAAAAGAGCTTAACAAAAACTCTGTAATGATCATTCAAGAAAGGAGGAAGTGTTCGATGTACCAAAAGAGGTTATGTTGTGAACATGGTTGATAGGAATAACAATGGAACACTTGATGGAGCCTCCTTTTGGTACAATGAATGGTGGTAAAATAAGGCCAACTAGGAAGTATTGATGGATCGAAGGGCTCATGAACATGTCATTACATGGGTGGGGTGATTCACGTGATGGCACACAAATCAAGGCGAATTCATGGAAATGGCCCAAAAAATCATAAGGAGAGCATGAGAAAAGGGTCTTATTAAAATACATAGGGCATAAAACTAAACCTAGTGGTGCAAATGGCATGAAAAACAGATGCCGTATGACTTTGTGGTGTAGAGAATAAAAATTGGACCAAATGGAGGCCTATAAACAAGGGGGGACCACATGAGACTTGTCATTTTCATTGTACAGTGTTGCGATGGAGTGGAGGACCCAAAAACACAACTATTGATTCCTTTCGATTGGACCAACGGTTTTTCGATCTGTGACTTGCAGGTAAGAGCTCTCATCAAACCCATCTTTTTATGTGGATTAATTTTTGGTTTTCCTCAATATAGGAGTCTTGGTCGAGCATGAAGGATTCTCAAGGTCGGGTCACACTTTTTGAAGGGAAAGGAGCGACCCAGGTCACACTTTTCAGGACGAAAGGAGCGATCCAATCTCACCTATAATGGAGACAGGCGTGACCTAGATCTCACCTGTTCAAGGGATAAGAGTGACCTAGTCGCACTTGTTCAAACATTTTGAGCGACTTGGGTCACACAAAAAGGCCAAAATAGTGTGACCTATCCTAGAAGGAGGGTTCACCGCATGATTGGGTCTGACAGTAACTGTGTGTATGTGCAGGATGCCTCAAGTCGCATGGAGAGAGTGAGAAATTAGAGACCTTTGAGGGGAGGTAAGTGAAGATATAGTGATACAAGATACACTTTCCCGATGTGGGTTGTGGCAGTTATTCTAGATCCCATTGATGCATTCAGAAAAAATACTGTTGAAAAAGCTTGTGAGGTACTGGGACTTGAAGGTTGAGTTGTTCATGATCCAGGGTGAGAAATTGGAGATCACCCACTATGATGTATACTTTTTGAGAGGCCTCCTAGTACTAGGTGTGATCAGTGACATGACACTGAAGTTCCTAAGGGGGGTGTCGATGTATGACCTTTTCTCTAGGAATTGTTATGCCTCAACATTTGTGCATAATTCGTACATACTGGTGTGCAACATTGCAAGTCTATAGACTCAATCAGTGGTAGGGATGGTGCTGCACATACTAGGATTGACTAGACTGCACAAGATCTCAGGTGGTAAGCTCCTGATGGTGGAGAGTTTGCTGAGGGGAACCTACTATGGATGGGCCCTAATGTACTTGACTATGGTTCGTTGTGGGATGAACCATGCTATCTCTGTGGGAGGGGATTTATGTTTCCCCTTGTTATTTTTCTCATTTTTATTTGAGTGACTGCCTACTCTATGACTACATCTGGCGGTGCATGAGGGGGGTCCTCGCAAGCCTTAGATGATGAGGTTATGTGAGATGATGAGTCAAGAGGGAGGAGGCTTGGTGGTTCAGCTTGGGTAGGTCTGGGGACCTGACAGTACATATACATGATGCTTTTGTGGTTGCCGTCATATATAGTTACTATCCTAGTGGTAGCTAGATCATGTGTGTGATAGATACCGATGACATATTGTGTGCATGTGCAGACGTCAGGCCACACCCTCTAGTAGGATATTAGAGATGTAGGGGTAGGGTGGAGGGTTTAGATCCACCTATTCACAGACATAGGGAACACAAAAGTGCTACACTAGACTTACTGTGGCTAGATGTCGAGTGCTTACTGGAGGGGGTCATCGACGACGGGTGGTAGTACATTGATGAAAACTTGATTGCCACATGATACAAAGCTTGTCCAGAGTGGGTATCCCTTATGAGGAGGATCACAGTTGTTGTTGAGTATGTCAGAGCAATGACACATGGTGATGTTCCTATGGATGAGGAGGAGAGCTCCAACAAGGAGGAGGACTCGAATGAGGAGACTAAGTCTGAGGAGGATGACTTTGACTAGAAACCGGTGATGCTGCCCCCAATTCATTGGTGCATGGGGATTGTTGTATGATATATATGATCAACCGATAAAACTGATGGACCTTCTCATTTTGTAGTGAACACTATAATATGATATATATATGCACATGGATGCACCTTTTTATGTGTTTTTATGGTTTTTTTATGAGTCTCTTTTATGATTATGATGATGCCCATATGATGTATATGACATATGTATGCATGACTATATGATGATGCATGATGCATTTTATATTCTATATGTGATTTTTGATGTTCCACTCTAGAACGTCATTAGGTATTTGGTATTCTACAATATTGAGATCACGTACTTGATAGCAGTTATTCAACTGGGAGACAAGTAACTAGGATTTTAAGAAGACATCAAGGCAACGAATACCCAAGTGAAGGGAGACGTTTAGGAGACCAGCAACACCATTGTACTTAGCCTGGTTGATGGTAGCCCCACCAACACACATTCCGTCGATATGGATCAAATAAAGCGACCGAGAATAAATGATCCATGCAGCTGAGGCAAGATTAGGTGTGACGTCCCCGACCCTTTGACTAGCGAATAGGACGCTACCATACCAATATATATCTGGGCAACTAGCCCCATGAACATACACACATAAAAACTGAAATAAAATGCTTTGAAGTAAAACATGCATACATTGTTACCATACATCGGAAGCAAAACCATACATTCAATCATTTAGCATGTTCATCATTTTCATTAAACAAAAAAATACAATTTGCAAAGATGAGATAGTCACGAATACTTATCTTATGAGTAACTTGTCCCACAACTAGCTACATCACTGCAACGTTCCACCCAACCATAGGCCAGTGTGCTCCTTAGTCTCTCAGCAACACTGCCACCCCCGAGCTGGGCATGAGCCCCCAAGGAATAAGGAACAAGTAGGCTTACACATAGCCAAGGATGCACAGATCAGCCAAGTCAACTTATTTGGGTTTATCAGTCCATCAAGGAGCAAGGAAAAGCTGAATGCTAAGCTGGTGAGCTCATTGAAGAGCTGAGGACACCTACACCAGAACTAGCCTGACTTCTAGGACACCCACACACACCCAAGACAAGGAAATCAGTCCCTTCTTTGCTACACAGTCCCTCAGACCCTGAATTCCCTTCCAGTGCTATTCAGGGGTTGTGGAGAATAAATCCACCCATCTAGCTCTGTCTATGTGACTCCCAAACACACCAGGTTTATCAAGCAAATCAAGCCTTCATTACCACTCCAACATAGTCCGAAGACCAACCACTGCATACACGCAACAAAATAATCGATTCACAGCTCTAACTAGGGAAATTGATTCCTGAGTCGTTCTTTTCCCTATCGTGGCCAAACGACTCGTAAGAATCTACAGCAACCCAAAATGAAAATTAACCCACATCAAACCACAAAATCATGGGGAAAATAACAGCTCTAATCTCAACATTGAGGCAACAGGAAATACACAGCCCAAGTTGAAAAGGAGATTCGACTCTCAGCCTAGACAGGGGGAAAACATATACATAGAACCACAAGCTGGTAAGGAAAATGCATACACACCAGAAATCGTGCCCCTAAGGCCACTCTTCTAGCTCACTGCATGAGGAAAACAACGAAGAATCCCAGCCTATGCATGAGGAGAAGAGAGAACAACTGTCTCCACGTGAGGATGGACGAGAGTGAAAGAATAATTGGCATCCTATTTTCCCTGCCCACGTGAAGTGAAAGAGTCTGCTGGTGGAGTGTGCATGTGGGCAAGGACTGGTAGTCCTTCCACACCCCACTGCCCACCAATAACTGCCCCAACTAACAACAAAAGGTTTTAATGTGGCAGTTGATTGATGAGACAAGGAAAGGTGAGTAAGTCAAAAGGGGTTTAACACCTGATACATGTATTTTCCCCATAGGCTCAAAGTTTAATAATTACCCCTCCTTATCCTTAGGAAAATCATGCCCTTTTCATTATGGTTGCATTGACATAGCTGGTTGGGGTTCATTTTAATTAAAAATCATATTTACATAATTCCAAAACTATAATGTGTTGTATACCATGATATACCATCAACAACGATTTCAATCGCCAAAACATTGCAGAACCAAATTGATGGTGGGGCTTTTGCCTTTAGCTCCACACCACGATCAATTAAATTATATACATCATATACATTTAAAGCAAACGTGGTGAAAACTGGGGTGTTACATTCCCCTCCCCCTTCAATAGCATTGTCCTCACTGCTTTACAAAATTTGAACAAAATGCTACACTGGTATCGCCTCAGTGTTCCAAAGAATTGAACAAAAATGGATGTGCCAATCGCATGGAATCCTCCAACTCCCATGTAGCCTCTTCAGAATCATAGTGCTCCCATTGCACCTTTACCTACCCTATGGATCGGTTCCGGAGCATTGTGACCTTCCTATCGAGGATGCACATTGGCTCAATTTGGAACTCTCCCTCGGGTTCCACCTAAATGGCATCCCAATTTATCACATGGTTAGGATCATGTACATATTTCTTAAGCAAAGAAACATTATGAGCTCTAGTTCTAGTAGGAAATGCAAGTCTATATGCAACTAGCCCTATTCTTTCAAGCACTTCAAACGACTCACAATATCTTGATGACATCTTGGCACAACTTCCAAGCTTCAAAGAACTCTTCTTTTCCTTCACTGTGAGGTAAACATGATCCCCAACATCGAACTCCATGTTCACCCCATGCTTATTTGGATAGCTTTTCTGTCTGTCATGTGTTACTTTCATATAATGCCCGATCTTTACAACCTCCAACTCCATCTCTTTAAGCAATTTAGAACCAAGCAAAACCCTATTCACAGGATTATCCCAAGTCACTGGTGTCCTACACCTTCTTAAATACAAAGCTTCATACAGACTCATCCCCAAGGATTCCTGCTGTCCATTGTTAAAAGAAAACTCTACCAAGTGTAAGTAATCTTCCCACTTGGTTGGTTTGTCCATCATGTACATGTGAAGCATATCTTCCAGTACTTGATTAACTCTCTCTATCTGACCATCAGTATGAGGATGGTATGTAGTGCTAAAGTTTAGATTCGTACCCAAATCTGCAACCCTTCCAAAAATTGGAAATGAACTTGACATCTATGTCAGAGACTATTGCCTTAGGCAATCCATGTAATTTGAAAATATCCTTAATGAACATCTTTGCAATGTCATCAGTCTTATGCGTATACTTAACCAATATAAAATGTGCTGCCTTTGTCAACTTTTCTACCACAACCATGATGGAATCATGTTGTCTCCAAGTCATTGGCAATCCCATAATAAAATCCATGGAAATAACTTCCCATCTCCATTCTCGAACTGGCAAAGGTTGCAACAAACCAGCCAGGTGTTGATGCTCAACCATTACCTGCTAAAATTTCATGCACCTTGAAATGTATTCAGCCATATCTTTTTTCATTCCTAGCCAAAAGTACTGTTTTCGGGCGGTAGCAATTGTCTTCTGGTATCTTGGGTGACCAGAATACGAAGCTTGATGGATTTCATCCATAACAACTCTCCTCAACTCTGCTACATTTGGAATATAAATTCTGCCTTTATAAGTAAGAAGTCCATCTTCTTCCAATTTATATCCCTTGTACCTCTTCTCAAGACTTTGTTGCTGCAATTTGTCTTTTACCATCTCATACAATTCATCTCTGGCAGTACGGTTAACAATCTGCTGCCTCAAACCTGATTGGAAAATACTAAGAGATGCCACATGCATTTCTTGCACCTTCCTGCTAAGTGCATTATCTACCTTATTCTATTTTCCCTTTATGTGCTTGATTTCAAAATCAAACTCACATAAAAACTCCAGCCATCTCGCTTGCCTAGCATTTAGAGTAGGATGATCAACTAGATACTTCAGACCACAATGGTCTGTCCTTAGTTCAAATCTTCTACGCATCAAGTAATGCCTCCACATCTTGAGGTCATGTACTATGGCTGCAAGCTCTAGATCATGAGTGGCGTAGTTCTTCTCATGCTCCTTCATCTTTTTCGGCTTGTAACATATCACATGGTTGTCTTGCATAAGGACTCCTCCAAGCCCTTGTCTGCATGCATCGATACACACAATAAAATATTTCTCTAGGTCTGCAACTTTCAATACTGGTGCACTAGCGAGAAGATTCTTCAACTGCTGGAAGCTTTCTTCACACCTCGACGTCCATTGAAACTTTATCCCCTTCTTTTGTAAAAAAGTGATGGCATGTGCAAATTTGGATAATCCTTCAATGAATCTCCTATAGTACCCTACAAGTCCTATAAAATATCTTACATCTGTCACATTTCTTGGAGTAGGCCAATTCATAATGGCTTCAATCTTTTCAGGGTCCACATATATACCCTCTTCTGAGATAATGTGACCCAAATACTGCATTTTATCTCTATAGAAGTCACACTTGCTCAGCTTTGCATACAGCTGATGCTCCCGGAGCAATTGCAATCTCAATCTCAAATGATCTTCATGCTCAACCTCATTCTTATAATAAATAAGAATGTCATCAAGGAAAATAAGAACAAACTTGTCCAAATACCTGCTGAAGACACTATTCATAAGGCACATAAATGTAGCGGGTGCATTTGTGAGACCAAATGGTACCACTACAAACTCATAGTGTCCATACCTTGTTATGAAGGTTGTCTTATGAATGTCTTCATCCTTGATTCTCACCTGATTGTAACCAGACCTCAAGTCGATCTTGGAAAATACCTTTGCTCCTCTCATTTGATCAAAGAGGTCATCAATTCTAGGCAAAGGATATTTATTCTTCACAGTAAATTTGTTCAGCTATCTATAATCAATACACAACATAAGTGTACCATCTTTCTTCTTTACAAACATAAATGGTGCTCCCCAAGGAGACACACTCGGCCTGATATACTTATTTTCCAACAACTCTTGCAGCTGCATCTTCAACTCTAGCATCGCTGGTGTACTCATCCTATAGGGTGCCTTGGACACTAGTGTTGCTCCTCGCACAAGTTCAATTGTGAAATAAATGTCCCTCTTTGGAGGAAGCCCTAGAATCTCGTCTGGAAACACACCCTTGAATTCCTATAACACCTGATAATCCTCCAACCTAGGAGTGTCATCCCCTATTGCCTCCAAAATATGAGCTACATACAACTGGAAACCTTTCCTACATAACTTCTTCAACTACATTGCTGAGTATTCAAATCACCTTTGGAATATCTTTTACCACTACCGGGTTCCCTTCTTCATCCATACATTTGAAATTCTTATTGTAACAGTCAATCTTTACCCTGTGAGCTTCTAACCAATCCATTCCAATGAGAACATCATAGGAACCAAGTGGTAGAACATTCAGATGTACACAAGTGACCAATCCATTCATGACCAATGGACATTTCTCTACCACTTCACTAACCTTTCTCTTAGTTCCAGTGGCTAGCTGAACTAACCAAGATTTTCTATGCTTTACTTTCTTAAAAGCACAAATATCCACTACTCTAGGGGTAATGTAACTGTGATTAGAACCGGGTTCAGTCAAAATAGAAACATATTGATCAAAATCTTACCTAAAACTTCAACCACAGTTGACTGGTGATCACCACAGTTGACTGGTGATCTGCCTGGTGGTCCTCCAGTGCTACATAGATCCTAGGGACTACCCTTGCTACTTGACCCACTGTTTCTGCTTCTTGAATGTTGTAAGTTGGCCTTGCACTCTCATTATTAAGTGGAAAACTTCTGTGCATGTGGGGTCCTCCACATTTCCAACATTGGAGTGGTCCACCATTCTGCTGTGGATCTTTAGGATTTTCTCCTATCACTCCAACCGACTTACTCACAGCTTGGGATGGCTGCTTTCGCTGATTCCTGAAGTTAGAAGGTTTGAAACATTTCTTTATTTGTTCAAACTTCTCATTCTTCTTGTCCTCCCATGCCTTGTGGAAATTAGTTTTACCTTTGCTTTGCTCATAGCAATAATTATCCTTCCTTATTGCTTCTTCAAGAGTTCTAGGTTCATAAAACTCAATTCTATCTTTGTAAGACTGAGGCAATCCACTCAGAGAACGCTAGACCTTCACTTTTTCATCCTTGATATACTTGACATACCACAATAATTCCAAGAACTTATTCGTATACTCTTCCATGGTCTGCTGTCACAATCTCGGCTCATGGAACTCCTTAATCTTGTCATCATAATATTTGTCAGAGAGGTATTTCTGATTGAAATACTTCTTGAACTGTTTCCACTTAAGTCTCCTTTCACTGATCCTCTTTACTTTCTTGAAGTGTTCCCACCAAATGGATGCTCTTCCATTCAGATTGAATATGGAAACTCTTGCCTTCATGTTTCACAAATAATCTTGAACTTGGAAGTACTTAGTTATCCCAAGAAGCCAAGCTTCAACCTCTTGTCCAGTCTTTACCTCACTGTCAAATGTAGGAGGTTTATCCTTTTTAAATTCATCTCGAGAGCGATCCCTATGGTGCCTCTTTCTCTTTCCCTTGAGAGAAGGAGAGCTTGAATACCCACTAGATTTTTTTGAGTCAGATGATCCACTAGAAGTCCTTCTTCTTCTCCTAGTACTGCTCTTACTACCTTTTGGTTTTACTGTACCCTGTCTAGAGTCTATATTCCTTTGCAAGTCTGTCAAACTCTACAACATAGTAATATTCAACTAATGCTGCTCTTCATGGGATTTAATCAAGATTCTCATGGTGGCTGCAATATCTGGCGGTGTCTCTTGGAATCTCCTTCCATTAGAATCTATGTCATCATTTCTAACTTGGAAATTTTCTCCCATGGCATCTCGCGCATGCTCATAGGAATCCCGAGCATCATATCCATCATGGGTTCTCATGTCTGAATCACCACTTACTTTACCAAACTGCACTACCTGGAATACTTCCCTTGAAGGTGACTATGATTTTGCAAATGTGTTAGTAACACAACTGTTAGATGCATAACATTTATACAAATCTATATTACTTACCTTCTCTCGGAAAAAATCATACAATTACAAGTTTTCCCAAAATACAGAATTTTCTTCCTCAAAGAACAATTGTCTCAAGGGGGCGACGATAATCAAGGGGGATTTCCCCCTTGTGGCTTCCTTGCGCCACTACTGGGAGGGTCGAGGGTAGTGCCCTCATTTTTTTTTCATAAATCTTTGATTTTTGTGCAATCTAGCGCATAAGATCGCTGCCATTTTCCTCCTTTTCAGCCCTGAAAATACACTGAAAACTGCTGAAAATCCCACTTGAAAAATCAAAATTTTCTTTTGTCATATTGGGTCTCTTCCCCACTAACCATCCGATGTATCAGGTCCCTAGTGGACTATGCTTCTGACACCTCGGTGGTCTGAACTTCATCTCTCTTCCGACGCTCATCGGCTATCCAATCCACTAAATTTTTTTGATGTTTCGGGCCGATCTTCCTCTGGCTTCTGACACATCGGCTGATTGATCAACCAAATTTCTCCGATGTTTCCTGTACTTCGAAAACATTTCTTCCTTTGTATGCCGCCACATCGGTTACTCGATCAGATAAATTTTTCCAATGCTTCCTGCTCTTTGAAATTTTTTTTCCCTTCGTCCGATGATGCATTGCCTGCTCGATCACCTCAATTTTTTTGATGTTTCGGCTTTCTTCAAGAGATCCTTGCCAACACCTCGGCTCCATTTCAACGATTGACTTCTGATGGTTTTGACACTTCAAATTTTATTTTTTTTGGAAATTTTATTTTTCTCTTATTCTTCTCCAGTGGCATTGGGGGTTTTTCCGTCTAAATGAGCTAACGTTTTGGCGGTCTTCAGTTAATTTGAGTCGACATTTCGACAGTCTTCAGTTGAAGGCTTCCAATGATTTCAACACTTCGAAATTTTTTTGAAAAAATTTCCTCCACGGTTCCTCATCGACTGTGTCTCGGCTTACCCCAGTCGAGACCGTTAGCTCCTCTCTGCCGAAACCACCGAAAAAACTCAAACTTGGAAATCTTTTGAATTTTCTCCCCACTGGTTCCCATCAGGCAAACTTCCATCTAGGCTATTCGGTGTATCGGATGAGCTTCTGGCTAACTTCTCCGACGTATCGAATGGGCTTCACCCTAAGTCTTCCGATGTTTTTCATTCTTAGAAAATTTTCGATGAAATTTTTTGTCATTCACATTTCTTCCTACTGGGCAGAGGGAAACCTGCCTCTATCACTGATTCTTCACGGCCCATTCAGGCCCATGCTGCAACATGAGCTCTGATACCACAAACTGTGACATCCCTGACCCTCTGACTGAAGAAGAGGACACTACCATACCAATATATATCCAAGCAACTAGCCCCATGAACATACACACATAAAAACTGAAATAAAATGCTTTGAAGTAAAACACCCAACACAAGGAAATTAGTCCCTTCTCTACTACACAGTCCCTCAGACCTTGAATTCCCTTCCATTGCTATTTAGGGGTTGTGGAGAATAAATCCAGCCCCCTAGCTTTGTTTGTGTGGCTCTTGAACATAGCAGGTTTATCAAGGAAATCAAGCCTTCATTCCCACTCCAACATAGTCCGAAGACCAACCACTGCATACACACAACAAAACAAGAGATTAACAGCACTGACTGGGGAATTTGATTCCTGAGTCATTCTTGGCCCTATCGTGTCCAAATGAATCATAAGAATATACAGCAACCCAAAACGCAAATGAACCCATATCAAACCACAAAATCATGGGGAAAACAACAGCCCCGATCTCCACATTGAGGCAACAGGAAATACACAGCCCAAGTTGGAAAGGAGATTTGACTCTCATCCTGGACAGGGGGAAAACATATACACAGAACCACAAGTCAGTAAGGAAAATGCATACACAACAGAAATCATGCCCCTGAGGCCACTATTCCAGCTGATTGCATGAGGAAAACAATGAAGAATCCCAACCTGTACGTGAGGAGAAGAGAGAACAAATGTCTCCACATGAGGATGGACGAGAGTGGAAGAAGAATTGGCATCCTATTTTCCCTACCCATGTGAAGTGAAATATTTCGCTGGTGGAGTGTGCGTGTTGGCAAGGACTGGCAGTCCTACCACACACCACTGCCCAGTAATAACTTCCCCAACTAACAAAAGAAGGTTTTAATGTAGTAGTTGACTAATGAGAGAATGAAAGGTGAGTAAGTCAAAAGGGGTTTAACAACTGACACATGGATTTTCCCCATAGGCTCAAAGTTTAATAATCCCCCCTCCTTAACCTTAGCAAAATCATGCCCTTTTCATTATGTTTGCATTGACATAGCTGATTGTGGTTCATTTTAATTAAAAAGAAAATTTACATAATGCCAAAACTATAATGTGTCATATATCATGATATACCATCGGCAACGATTTCAATTTCCGAAATAGGACACAACCAAATCGATGGTGGGGATTTTGCCTTTAGCTCCACACCATGATCAATTACATTATATACATCATATACATTTAAAGCAAACAGGGTCAAAACCAGGGTGTTACATTAGGAGACCATCTACTTGATCCATTAGCAAAACAAACAAAGTGAGGTAAGGTAGGATCCATATGGAAGAACCAAGGAAAAAAACTATGAGACTCGTGGCAAGAACAATGCAAAAAAAAAAATGACACAAAGGTACTTCATGGTGAGCAACATGAGGCATAAAAACTCTTGAGGTAAAGCCCATTGTGGATATTCTTCAAGAGCTGTCGATCAAATTCAACAAGGATGCATTCCTCCTTGTCGAGACATCAGTGGATGACATATGGGCCATACCACATGGAACCAAACTTCCCTTTTTCCTACTTATCATTGGCTTGGTTGTAAACAAGGACTAGGTCCCCCTCGCTAAAGGTGCATGGGTGGGTGTGTGAGTCATAGTGGGACATCAACCGAGTCTTAGCTACTTCGATCATTTGGAGAGCAGCACAACGATCCTCATTGGTCTATTCAAGAATAAGTAGGTGTTGTTCTAACGACGGAGTATTATGTATAAGTTCGAAAAGAAAGAGGAGTGATGGAGTCAAGCATTCGGTGGGAAGAACCAATCCCACACCATGGACTAAGTGAAATGGGGTAAAAACCATGGTGGTATCAAGGATCTCTCCATCATCATGACAGTGGTACCAAGATATATTAGTGGGATCTTCCATGATCGATGAGGAGGAAGAACTGTTGGGAGTAGAGATCATGTAGATGGTGTTGGTAGTGTTCGAGGAAGATACCAGAAGGTGGATCTCCTCAAGGATGGTAATGTCAGTCTCGTGGGAATGTGTGCGAAGGTCACTAAGGAGCGATCAACACTTGGGAACGTTTTGGAAATAGTGTCAATAATGACCATATTGGCCACAAATTACACATGGGTGGTTGGTTCGCAGCGACTTGTTCTTGACCATGGGTAAGGATGAAACATTGAAAACTAGAATGTCATTAGTCTCATCTACAGAGCGCATTTGGGTGTTAAGGATAATAAAATCAAGACAATTTTGTGTCGCAAGGCCTTGGACATCGTATAAATCACATGTAGGAGTCGGGTGAGGTTTTTTCATGCTTTGGACACCTTTCCCCCGACGTTCTTCAAAGGAGGAGGGACAAGAGTATGGATAGGAGTATTCATTGGTGTCCCAAGAGGTGGGTGATATTTCATCTCAATAGGTTGGATGGGAGTCAAAACAACCTGGGGGGTCAGGGGTGGGGTAGGTGGATCGAGGTACCACATAGGAATACCTAAAGTAAAACTAGAAAATTTGAGAGTAGCCATGATAGGCTTGCTCACAATGTCAGATGGTGGAAATAGAAGGGGATCATGTGGATAGGGAGTGGACCCTAATAATTTCCCATGGTCTATGGTTGGGGTTGCGACTGAGGTTGTGAGGAGGTTGGAACACTATCGTATGTCATAGTGCAAAAATCTAATATATCATTTGGTGAAGGAGGAGGTGGTAAGGACAAAAATGTTTCTGTCATAGGAGTGTTGGAAAACAAGCCCAGGCCAACGACAGATAGGGATGGTATGGACATGTTGTCGATGATAGTGTTGATAGTAGGAAGGACGTGTTCCAGTGTGGCCGACCCCTTTGGATCATAGTATGTCATATGGTTGATGGTCATGATATTCTCATCATGAGGGAACATCAAGAGTCAAAATATGGGAGAGGAAACGACTCACATTGCATATGTATAGCTGCGTCCTAGGAGGAGGTTGTAATAGAGTTCAGTGTTGACAACCTCAATGTAAATCAACATTGTTTTGTCGGCTAACTGAATAGGGAAATTCGTGAGGATTCCTTGGGGTTGAGCAGAGTGGCCATCATAGGCGCGAAGGGCGATGGAAGAAGGTTGAAGGGTCAGGGATCCGAGTTTCTGCCAAACAAAGGTTGACATAAAACAAGTGGCCACCCCCTGATCAATTATGCATTGACAAATAACTAAATTCTGAATCTTGACTAGAACTTGGAAGGAGATGGATGATGGCATCCAATGTTATACTTGATCCAGGTTGAAGGTGATCAACCTAGAATCAACGGGATCGAAGACACCTAACACAGATAATAATTCTTTCTTTGTGAAGGATAGGTTTTGAGAACTTCCATAGAAGACATGGTTGTGGGAGACTAGCCCAAGTCGTTAACAATACTGTAGTTTAGCACACTACTAGAAGTGGCATTGTTCATGACGTAATGCAAAGGGAACCAATGGACTTTGGCAGTCTCATCTGTGGGGGGCCTCAACAAATGAAAATAGATATCTATAGAAGTGGAAGTAGATGTCACAGAGGGGTCAATAGTTTCCGTGGTGGGACCATACTGGTTTCGTTGAGTCTAAAGGTTGACATCATACGATAATGTCATGAGGTGATGGACACCAGGATCAATGGGTTGAACCACATAAGTGGTGGCGAGAGTTTAAGGGGAAAGGGGTTGTGTTGAAACCATTACTTGGTGTGGTAGGTGGTTTTGCAGCACCATAAGTGGAGGACCCGTTGGTGTTGGGTTTGGTTGAGTCGGAGCAGCTACATTGGGGTCACATTGATTGTTATTTTGGAGTAAAAGGTGGACGTGATTCAAGTGAGGACACTAATGGGTGTAATGGTCATAAGTGTTACAAATGGCACAGGGATGATTAGTCCGCAACTGTGGGTTCTTCCCAGGTCAAGCAGGGTGCTAAGGATTTTGTGTAGGGGGGTTGGTGTTCGTTATTGGTCAGAGGGTTGGCTTGTTGGCCACCTCCTTGAGTCTGATTGTGTTGAGGCCTGGAAAATCGTAGGTGCCAACAATTAGGGATTCTCCCCAATAACATTACCAACTAGCCCGTTATTGTTTGGTATGGGGAATCCATCCATTTTACGATCTGGATACCATAGTTCAAGTAACAAAATAAAGGGTTTTACCAGTTACGGCCCGATCCACCATGTGTATTTTTTAGTTTTTTATGTTTAAGTATGATGTGCAAGTGCCTATCTAAGAATGCATATTGATAGAGAATATGAGGATCAGTCACAATGTGATGCACAGGTTCTTACCTCTCGTCTTAACTCTCTCACATCTAAATCACACACAGCAAGCAAGATTATCATTTATCAAAACTAACTAACTAACCTATCCCTAGGAAGCAGGATTATCATTTATCAATGAGTAATGTATTTCTGTGAATGCATTAAGAAAAATCACAGATAGTTGTTACTTATTTCAAAACACATGAACATTAATAGATATATGAACAATAAGATAGCTTATTGTTTATGAAAATCCTTCATTACTCACAGTGGAAATTTCATAGAATAAACTAGAGTGCATTCATAACAAGAACATAGGCTCAAAGAGTTAGAACAATCTCACTATTAATGGACACAAGCTGAAAACGAAATAGTTCAAATTCAACAAATCCATAGCACAACATTTGAAAAATTCCACCAAGCTTTCTCCAACAGGAAACTTGTAATTCTTTATTGCAAAAGGAAATAGTTCTTCTTACAACATACTCTCAGAAATCTATCTGGGAAAAAGTCCCCTCTCTACATCTAACTCTCCTATATTTATACAAAACAACAAAACCTTTGGGCTGCCCCCCGGTGACCTTTGGGCTCCCTCAACCGTTCAATCCCACAATTCTGTCTTTTAGTGAGTGTTGTACAATACGTTACATTAAACTAAAATTTAATAGCACTTTTATAAAGAGAGACCAGTTTGGTCGCTGATGAACTTTTCCAAAACCTGGGCCTCTGCTGCTATTGATCTGTTGAGATCTTAGACCCTCACTTTCTCCTTCGCTTTCTTCATCTCTGCTTCTTCATTTCTTTCTCTTGCTTCATTGTTTCCTCCTTTCTTCTGCTTTATCTTCTAGACATATCTTCTTTGCAGCAGCAATCACCCTGTCATGAAAATAGGATATTTTAGATCATTTAGTCTATAATAAAGTAACACAAACTGTATCAATACATGCATTCTGTAGAATGAACTCTAAACAATATTAATGCATGAAAAGAAAACATGATAATGCAAAGACAATCTTACAAGCTGTGTCTGAAAATCCTCTAAACCCGTCGTCCAACTAAAATCACAATCCCGATAGAACATACTCTTCATCTTAATCCAGGTCGCATCTGAACTAATTCGAAACCCTCCGATGAAAGCATGAACCAGGATAGTGTAACCGCCACTCCTCAAGAAACCAAAACCCAAGTTGCAGTCTTCCTCTGAGAAAAACCCCAACTCGACTAGGACCCATGGGAAATCTCCTCCATTCCATAAAATAGTGTAAAAACACACCAAAATGACGAGAAAACCCTAAATCGGTGGTCAAAACCACTATAACATCACACGAAAATAAAACTCTCATCGGCGGGTGGAAGCACTATATGCATCGGCAGGTTAATTCACTAAGCAGCCGCAATGGTGGAAAACATACACACTAAATGTTCCACAGTCAACATAAAAACATCGGCGGTTAGCAACTCTAAAGCTAAAGGTCAGAGCTCAGAACCACTAATCATCGGCGATAAAGTTTACTCGAAAGCTGTAATGGAGAATGTCAAACCAACTATGGGTCTCAGTAATCATGAAACAATCAACGATCAGAAGCTTTAACTACTATGCGTCGACGGATTCCACATCTATCGGCAAACGGGACCTCTAAACATCGGGCCCATAGGTCACTATGCAGCTGCAATGACGAGAAATAGATAGACTACGGGTTCCGCGACAAAGAAAACTATTGGCAATCGAAATAACCAACGACTATGGATCGACGAGTTTAAAACTTAACGCAACCACCGTGTCAGCAACAAAAAATACTACCCCCTCGATCAAATTTAAACATGATAGTGATAAAGCAAAAAAAAGGATTTAACAATAAAACCAAAAGACGACGTAAAGCGCACTGCGAAAATAGGGTTGTCCATCGGTGGCATAGAGAACTAATGCCCCGATTCGTTGTTCAAATGACTTCCCGTAGCGATAAAATCAAATCATCGAAGAACAAAAGGTTTGAGAAATAAAACCACAGAATCGACGAGGACAAACTATTCATCGGAACGTTATCGTTTCACCTCCAAAACAGCGGAGACAAAGAGAACTAAAGCTCCGAATCAAACATAAATAGACTTCCAATAGCAAGGAAGGAAATCATTTAGATCAAAAGGACATCATTTTCAAATCAAACTTTAAACTCCACAGTCAAAAGCATCAGCTGGACAAAAGGTAATAATTCAACTTCTGAAATGAAGGAAATTAGTCTACCTCAATTAAACCTCACAAAATCCAAATGTGTAGCGGAATGACAACACAGTTCAGGAATCCAAAACAAATCCAGGGAATATAAAATCAAAAGGAGGGTCCAAATTTTTTTTAAAATTTGGGAAAAAAGGTTGCAGCTGCAACAATTGGTGACTACCTGGTGAACACAGACTCTGGACAACTTCTTCTTAGAGTAACAGAATTTTTGACAATAAATACCAACATGTCGAATTCTTCTAGGTGTCTGTATTTTCTAAATGGCAGATGTATGTACTTTTAATGATAGTCCAATTTAGGGAAAATGGAAACCAATATTTCAAAGTCTAGATAACTCTTTTGAGGCCAGGGATATGAATTTCATTTTTTACCTCTGTCTCCGGGTAGCTCACAGCGTGGATACCATAGGATTGTAACATATGGTAAACAGTAATATTCGTTTGTTCCTCATTCCCATGCCATTTTGCACATTTGTGCTTCTGGACTTTTTGTCCTTTCTGAGTCCTCCTGCATGCCTTTCTTTCTGAATTTTTTATTCAAGCTCCTCTATCCATAGTGTCCTTTTGTGTGAGAGATGTATTTAATTTTCAACTCACGGACGGAGAAGAACTTTGGCAATTTTGTACTCATATGGTTCAGTACTTTGATTTGATACATATTGGTTTCGTAGGATATTTTGACTCTTCTTTGACTTTTGGATTTCAATTCTTGGCATGGGATCTTTTAAATATAATATAGTGTTTACCTTGATTCCTTTCCATGGGTCTTTTGTTGTTACCTCGTAAGACATTTTTAAATGTGAGATGGATGGAACCCCGAAATAGTATTCCAAACCTTTTGATCCTGAGTTATTTTACAAGGATTAAGTAGGAATTCAATGTGTTCATAGCCACTTAGGAAAACTGCCAAACTAGAAGAAATTATTTCAGATAAATTAATAGTACACATTCTTATAATCAAGGATTTTATTTAATCCATAATTATGATGCTCTCCATGCAACCAAAAGTTTGCTTCTTTTATTGAAATCAAACAAATTCTAACTAAAAACAAACAGAAATAAATCAAAATGAAACAAACCAATCAGTTTATTTATGTACAAGATAACCAAAAAATAAAAATCAAGAAAAATAAAGTTTGAAAACTAAACCATTAACTGGTCAGTTCTCTACCCACCGCTGTAAATCCGACAACAGGTAAGTTGAGGGGCTAGGCTTGACTACAAATTGAAAAGGCCTACCCATTATCTAGTTCTACAAAACTTGAATTAAAAACTATATACGAAACTAACTCTACTATTTTACAGTCAATCTCATCTTCCCGTGAAAATCGAAGGAGATCAGGTTGGGTGTTAGATATGTTACTGGCTTCTTTCGCTTGGTAGTTTTCAGGTTCTAGCTCAATTAGATAATTTCCCAACACATAATTCATTGGTTCATTTTTTTCTTCCAATTGAGTAACATTGTGTTTCATGTGGGGCTCTCTTAATATTTTTATCTGTTTTAGACTTCCCTTATGAGGAAACCACAGATGTGACCAATCTGTTGCAAAATATCCATTTAGCCTTCCTGACCAGTCTCGATTTAAAACAAGCCCATAAACATTAGGGATGTCAGATACTATAATATCAATGTACTGGCATACCTTTTTATTGGCAGACAAGCGAATCAGAACATCTTCCATTTCACCGACTACTTTCATAGTGGTCCTATTTAGCTGAATAACCTGCCAGGTAGTTGGTTTAGGTTGTCCATTGATCTTCTAGCAGACTGGAAGTGGCATAGCATTGACTGCTGCCCCTGAGTCTACTAAACAATTGTGCACATTATGGTTTAAAATATCAAAAGTCAGGAGGAATGGTGGGGTTTTAAACCTATCCTTACCTCGCACCCTTGCTTCAACAATTTATTCTATAGGTTGGTTGCTAGTGGGAAGCTCTTCCTCTGGTACTTCAAGTGCTTTTAACAAATTTTCTTTTTGTTGAGGTACATTACATATTTCAAATAATGAAATATTTGCCTTATCCCTTTTAATGTCCTCCACAATATCATACCCCATCTTATGTTCTTTGAGATTTGTTTTTACATTATCAACCTTCTCTTCAACAGGCTTAACAGGCATGTTGATTTGCTTTGGATCTTGACTGGTAATGGTAAACTCAGGAATTTTATCAGCTATGGTGTTCTTCCGTATTTTATTCATATTCTCTTGAAATTTCTTAATCTTTGGAAGTATTGAATTGTATTTATTGAACAAACCTTGACTTCTCGTTGTCACATTTGTTTATGATGTTTCTTCTTGTTTCAGTGAACCTTCCTCTTCTATATCAAAAAGTGAGACACAATCCCATAAAACTAGAGCATCCTCTTCTTGTTTTTCTATGGATTTATTACCCTTTTCTTCCTTATCATAAGATTCTGTTAGTTTGGGGTCCAATAGCTGATTCATTACTAATGTCATCGAATTTATCCATTGGGGACAATTTTTCTCAAAATGCGGCTGCTGATGAAAGGTGCAAAAATTATCCATACCTACCTCAATTAAATTCATTGATGCAGGACTATGTGGAGGAGGCTTAGATTGATTGTTGTCTTCTCTCCTTTCATAGTAAGGCTTATATGCTTTATGAGGCTCCTTTCATTTTTCCAAATCTATAACTCTGTTAGATAGCTTCTCCATCATTTTCAACATTCCTTCAAAGTCATGTGATTGATCCTCCTTAGGCTTAGTTAGTAATAAGGATTTATTACCAAAAGTTTTTTCTCTCGACTGCTCAGGATAATATTCTATGCTCTCTTTTTCAGCTTCTTCATAAGTTTTTGATAACGTAGGTTTGACTATCATCTTGGAAAACATGGCCAAGTCAGGCCCTAGAGCTGAAGTATAGTATTCAATTAGAACTTTATTAGAGGGCTTATCAACTATAGAATTTTTTTTAAGATAAGCAGCAAACCTTTGAGTGAAACTATGCACTTTTTCTTTTCTTTTCTTTCTTTAAAGCACATACCCCTTTCATTAGAGCTATATGAGTTTTCTAGGCTGCATATTTACTTCTGAGTATTCTTTCAAATGTGTCCCAGTCTATGATTGAGTTTGCAGGCAGAGAAAAATACCATGAGGCTGCTGCTCCTTTCAGGGTATGTGGAAACAATCTACAGACTACATCTTCATGTTCTTTAGCCCTTAGTCCTTCTATATCCAAGTAGAAACTTTGTAAATGATCATCAACCAAATTTTTTTCACTTGGGTCAAACTTAGGCAACATTTTCTTAAAAGCTTGAGGAAAATCATGCAAAGAATGTGCCAGGTTTAAAGGTGACCTATCCTTCGAAGCAGGTGGTGGATCTAGTGGGTTGGGTGGCTGATTTGCATTTACATTTTCCATGATTTTAAGTGGAGAGTGAGGTGGTGAATGAACAGGGGTATGAATAGGTGAATAGTAAGGTGTATCTGGTTCCAACTAATTCAGAGGTTGAACAACTTCTTGTAAGGTTGTTTCTACCATTTATTCAAACTCTTCAACCAACATTGCGTCTTCCAATATAAGGCGATCTTTCTTCCGATATTCTCTTCTGGGTAAGACCGAAATAATTGGTAATCCTCCAATCTTCTTCACATAATCCTTATTAAATATTCTCAGATCATCAACTACTTCGTTATCGACAGGATACAAAATCCCTTTACCCTTCTCTTCAAGAATTGGATTGGGAAACAAACTTCTCTCAAAACTGTTACTAGTGGAATAATTTCAAGGAAATGGGTTTCCTCGGCCAGTCATGCACTGGCGGCCCTCCTTCTAGCGCCAAAAACTGTTGAGGCCTAGAAAATCACAGGTGACAACAGTTAGGGATTCTCCCCAATAACATTCCCAACTAGCCCGTCATTGTTTCATATGGGGAATCCATCCGATTTACGGTCCGACTACCATAGGTCAAGTAACAAAATAAAGGGTTTTACTGGTTACGTCCTGGTCCACCGTGTGTATCATTTAGTTTTTTATGTTAATTATGATGTGCAAGTGCCTATCTAAGAATGTAGATTGATAGAGAATACAAGGAGCAGTCACAATGTGATGTGTAGGTTCTAGTACCTCTCGTCTTAATTATCTCGCATCTAAATCACACACAGCAAGAAACTAAAACTAACTATCTAACCTATCCCTAGGGATAAAGACTATCATTTATCAATGAGTAACATATTTCTACGCATGCATTAAAAAAAATCATAGATAGCTATTACTTATTTCAAAACACATTAACATTAATAGATATATGAACAACAAGATAGCTTATTGTTTATGAAAAGCCTTCATTACTCATAGTGGAAATTTCATAGAATAAACTAGATTACATTCATAACAAGAACATAGGTTCAAAGACTTAGAATGATCTCACAGTTAATGGACATAAGCTGAAAACGAAATAGTTCACATTCAACCTATCCATAGCACAGCATTTGAAAAATTCCACCAAGCTTTCTCCAATAGGAAACTTGTAATTCTTTATTGCAAAAGGAAATAGTTCTTCTTACAACATACTCTCACAAATATATCTGGGAAAAAGTTCCCTCTCTACATCTAACTCTCCTATATTTATACAAAACAGCAAAACCTTTGGGCTGCCCCCCGATGACCTATGGGCTCCCTCAACCATTCAATCCCACAATTTTGTCTTTTAGTGAGTGTTGTACAATATGTTATGTTGGCACTAGGATTTTAAGCCCCCAAGGTCGAGCGAGGGGAGGCCGCTCTTGGGCAACAGCAGAACGGCTTTAGACTGGGCCTCCGGCCCTGTGCAGTTAGAGAGGGATATCTCACTTGTCATCGAAGTATACTCCACATAATGTTGTTAGTCTTGCGTGTCACTAAAGTCTACTCTGCATAGGATTTTCAATCAACGTAATCAGGGGGTTAGGATCCTGAATGGGGAAAAGTATGTTGAGGAAGGTGAATGGTGGGATTATCGGGGGCAAGGGACCATGGGAAAATGGAGTCGAGACCTGCACAAGAAATGATTACAAATGGAAATAATGACGTAAAATTGAAAAAAGAGTAAAGATAGCTATTGATTTCCCAATCAGGATATATTTAATGCCTGGGCGATTTAGAGGACAAGAAGGGACAGTCCATACCATGGAGCACCAGCGAGACGAATTCCATGCAACTTTAGAAGAACCATTGATGAATGCCTGGAACAACATCCGGAGCATACCGAGTATGAATTCCGAACCACTACACCCTAAGTTATAGACATGAAAAGCAATTAACAAAATGGAGTGGAAACAGGAAACACATTTACATGTAAAGGAAAGTACTTATTGGGAAAAACAAAAACACAGGAATATCTGATGTGAGTAATAGTATTTCACTACAATTTATTCATACACAGGTATCAAGCTTTACAAATGGGAGCCTCAGCCCAGGATTGTTTCCCAATCCAATTCACTAACACCTTTATCCCTCTACCGGGAGCATTTTTATACAATCCTAATGCTGAGACTACCAAATAAAAAGCTGTTACAAGTCACCATCAGGCATTAACAATGCAAAGAGTGGACTATCGCCATATTTTTACAATTATAAACAAACATCATGGAGATGTGGGCCGTGATAACACGGGCTGACAAGACAGAGCCCCATACCATCCTGCTTCGTGAAAATGACTCCCACGCGGCGTGATGACGGTCAATCATCCACATAGGCTACCCTGGACCTATTTTGGGTCTCCTTGTCTAGCTGGTGCATGTCTCTCAAATGATGACAAGAATATCTGAATCCCCTCCTCTACTATTCTCCTGAACTCATCCTCCGTCGGGTGAAACTGTTATAGGAGGAGGCCGGATAAAAGCTAGACCAACGCTTGGTGATTATAAGCTTAAGAAGCTTATCATCCTTGTACTATCTTCTTCCTCATACGAGGAGGATTATTCTACAATTCATGCAGCCAGGTGTGCATTTGACCTTCTCCTCACCCATGACCAAGCCGCTAATTGGATTCTCTAGGAATAGCGTCAAAGGCTCTGGACCCACCTGGTCCCAGTACGAGCACTTTGCTCCAATAGCTTTTCCACCACTGTGAGCTAAGACTTCAGAGGTCATGAATGCAGCCGAGAGTGCCAGAGGGACATTGGAGGGATGTCAAAACCCATGCACTACACATCTAGAGACAAGGTTGTGTAGAAGCGGGTGAATCCCCCTCGGCATTTCACATCTGTGCCTCGGTGGTTGGTGGTTTTATGGTGTGGATAATCAGAACACAAATTTCATGCCTGCTTACCAAGAGTACCCCTTGTCGAACTAATTTCTCGAACCACACAGTCATGGTTTTCTATGAAAGACTTCAACACTTCTCGGAATTCAACCCTATATCTATTATCATCTACACAGTTCCATGTCTCAAAGATCTTCGGAGGATGGTATTATATAGTGCGAGCAGGAATGGCTTCAGGAAGGGCTATACCCTTAAAGTGGCTGCAATAGTGGCATGTGTGGTGCCAGGGTGGGGATTTTCCCTCCTGATGTTCAATCATATTATCCATCATAGCTAAGATTTCAAACCACTTCCGCGTGGCTGCCAGGCTAGTTCCAAGGGTTGCGTATTTGACCTTCTCCTTCCCTTTCAATTACCTCAATGGTGGGGTCAGGCTGTTTTAGTTTACCACATCTCTTGGTCTCATGTAAATGCCAGGTCTGTCACCTCAGTGAATCAAAACTCTATCTCTCTCATGGCTTCCTCCGAAACGAACCACGTGCCACACTTGCAAATTGGGAAAACTGTGCCACTGGATGAGAATTCCACCTCAGGTGTATCCCGAATGGCATCGGAGGAATCGACCAATATGCAATGGGGTAGATTACATGCGTGAATGCCTCCTCTGCTGTCATTTCCATAGTGGATGGGAAATATGTATCTCAAGAGCCTTCTCAGCCGTCTGATCAAAGGAATCTTTCATATCTGTCGTCCACGTTCCATTCATCCTGCCACCAAATTTTCTCTTTTGAGCACCATAGGCAATTCTGGATTGCGAGACGTTCTTAGCCATCGATCGAGGTCGGCCCTTCATGTAGCCATCGATCCGAGTGGGCCCCACTATTTTTTGCAACAGGAAACTCATATATTCACCCGCACTAGTTCGCCTTATGAAATGAATCGTAGCCGTAGATTTATCTCCTTCTTCATCGCGTCCATTGATCTTTGCAACCTCTACACCTTTTCACGATTTGAGATTACGGTTTTATCCACACAAGTATGGATCACAAAATGACTTTAGGATGTGGATCTTCCCCAGACTTCATCTCAACCATTGAAATCCTCTGGTGTTTAACACGTTTCACGATGTAGGAAGGAAGCTTTGATCACGCATGTTTGCTCGCGTGAAGCGGCTCGAAACTGTGGATCTTCCCCCAATCAATCACAACCATTGATTATGAATCCTTCCCAATGTTACAACACACCTACCTCTTTCCTTGTTGAAGCGTGGTCACATGAAATTCGAGGGGCTGGGACCCTTACCGAACTTCTGTCAGGCCCTTAAATTGAATGTTAAAATGGAGTGTTAACAACTGGCTCCACAAGGGATGTTATCCTCCCAGTGAGGTAGCAAAGAACCCCTGTATACCAAGTGCTGAAAACATTGGGATGCTTTCAGTCTTTCTTCAACATCTCCATGCTACTATTTCAGTGAATTCATGCCACTCTTGCAAATCATGCTGGTGGCTGTAAACCTGTACTGGTAACTGAAAATGAAAACAAACTTAAAATAGTAATGAAGGAAATGGTCGACAACAAATGAGCTTATTTTCTCCTACCTACTCTACCTAACTTTGTACACAATTCCGACTAAGTGAAATCAAACTTCCAATGAAGCCAATCAAGCAACTTGCCTAATATTCATGTTCTTGTATGGTGCTTGATGGACAAAAATGAAATAGATAATGGGAGAAGGAAATGATAAACAAATTGATCTTTAAGGCAGAGATGTGACCAATCATTTCCTTCACCTAGACCCTCCATGTATTCAGCCACAGGGTCATAGAAATCATGGTAACCTCCAACACGCTCTATCACCTGCTCATGGGAAAGCTGCACAGAGCTTCCTGCTTCTAGGGAGTCATCAGGATAACGTTTGGAAGATCGCAGGCAAGGACCCACGAAATATTTCTCCAATAGAATATCCCTCTCTCCACCCAAAATTTCTGTAACAAGGGCTTGATGTACTTTGAGAGAGAGGTCCTTAGCTTCTCCAGTGGAACCGAACATGCATACTCCTTTCGTGCGAGGTAGCGTTCCTAAAGGAAAAGTATCAGAAAAAGTGTTTATCTCTAAGCTACTGCATCGGTCTTCATCTTCGTACAAGTTTCTAGTCTGCACCACCTCTATTTATTTCTGCTTTTTCTTGGAGGCCTTAATCATATGTTGTATCAACTCAAAAGAGGCATAACATAAGGGTAAGCTATCACCTCTAGTGCCCTCATCATCTTTTCTCACTCCCCCCTCCTGATTTTGCATTGCACTTTGATTTCTTTCATCAGAAGGAGTCATTTCAATAGCTGGCTCGTCAGGTATATTTTGCAGGTACTCTTCTTCATAGTCGTCATACAGAGGTGCACCAAACTCCTTCTTAAAATTGTCCCTAGTTGACCAAGAGTGGGGTAGATCACCATCTTTAGAGAATAATCCTGCAGGACCGTTTATTTCAACCTAACGCCGGTCATCTTTCTGCATACCATGAGAGATATTTGATGGGCCATATGCTTCTTTCTTCTGCTTGTAGGGCCCAACCAATTTGTATGTACCTTTTATTTCACCACCACGGTCCTGATCTGACAATTTCTTGGAAATCTTAAGGTTTTCCTCAACCTCCAAATAATCAGTGAACATTTGCTGCAAGGTGGTTGGTTTTCTCTCCAAAAGAAGCAAGGACAGGTCAGGAGGAATGGCCGCTACATAATAGATCTTAGCAGCGTTCTCAAGAGGGTGAAATTCCTTAGGCATGTTATAATAGAAGCTTGTGAATATTTTGTTAAAACTAGATACGGCCTCACCTTCATGTCTCCTCAAAGAATAACACTCTGAAAGTATTTGTTCCAGCGGCCAGCTCCTACCGCAAAACATTAATAATATGCAAGAAATCTCTTCCCAAGTGTTGATGGACTTAGGCTGCAAATGTTTAAACTATACTTTGGCATATCCTTGCAAGGATAGAGTGAAATCCCACAAGAATACATCGTCATGTTCTATCTCAAAAAGGTCAAAGAAATGCTCAAAGGCTTGTACATGTTTCTCAGTAGTCAAGTTTTCGGATTCTCCATCGAACTTTGGGAGGTTCTTGTAATATTTTGCAGGAAAGTCATGGAGGATAGGAGGCAATCGCAACGGTTTATATTGGCTTGGAGAAATGGGGGAGACAAGGTTAGGTACGATAGATAAATTATCGCCCGAGGTTTCATGAATTTCATAGGGGTGTCCTTTGACATTGGGCTCCCTTGGATAAAGATCTAGGCCAAAATCAGATGTACAAGATGATGCAATGCTTTCGGTTCATAAAGAAGGATAAACATGAACATATTCATGGCTCTGCTCATGATGAGCTGGGCCATAGAAGGATATTTTGATAAATCTAAGAAAAGATAAGAGAAAACTTACAAGATAGGATAAGACATCCTAGAAGAAGCGCGAACTCGAGTTCTTGGACCTTCCTCCTTTCATTTCTAAGCTTTATGGGGGGTCCATTTTCTAGGCGGGATCGGCTAGCCTTCCTTGATCATTAGATTTCTGGATTACATCACCAGCAGATTTGCTAAAGTCTGAATCCTTCAAGAGTGGAGTCGCCTGGTGAAAAGTGCTCAACCTTCTTGGTGTCTGACCAATTGTTCACCATCAACAGCCAGATCTAAATCTTTGTCGTTCTTCCCAGGGAGGATCTTCAAGTTTGTCCCCGACAATGGCACGAGTTTGTTGGCATTGGGATTTTGAGCCCCCAAGGTCGAGCGAGGGGAGGCCGCTCTCAGGAAACAACAAAATCACTTTAGATTGTGCCTCTAGCCCTACGTAGTCAGAGAGGGATCACTCACTTGTCATCAGAGTATACTCCACATAAGGTTGTCAGTCTTGTGTGTCACCAGAGTCTACTCTGCATAGGATTTTCAATCAGCGTAATCATGGGGCTAGGATCCTGAATGGGGAAAAGTATGTTGAGGAAGGTGCATGGTGGGATTATCGGGGGCAAGGGACCATGGGAAAATGGTGTCGAGAGATGCACAAGAAATGATTACAAATGGAAAGAATGACCTCAAATTGAAAACATAGGTAAGATAGTTGTTGATTTCCCAATCAGGAGATATTTAGTGGGTGATTTAGAGGATAAGAAGGGACAGTCCATCGCATGGAGCATCAGCGAGACGAATTCCATGCAACTTTAAAAGAACCATTGATAAATGCCTTGAACAGCGACCGAAGCATAACGAGTATGAATTCCGAACCAATACACCCTAAGTTGTAGACATGAAAAGCAATTAACAAAATGGAGTGGAAATAGGAAACAAATTTACACGTAAAGGAAAGTACTTATTGGGAAAATAAACAACACATGAATCTCTGCTGTGAGTAACAGTCTTTCACTGCAATTTATTCATACATAGGTATCGAGCTTTACAAATGGGAGCCTCAGCTCGAGATTGTTTCCCAATCCAATTCACTAACTCCTTTCTACGTCTATCAGGAGCATTTTTATACAATTCTAATGCTGAGACTACTGAAGAAAAAGTTGTTACAAGTCACCATCAGGCGTTAACAGTGCAAAGAGTGGACTATTGCCATGTTTTTACAATTATAAACAAACATCATGGAGACGTGGCCTGTGATAATGCGGGCTGACAACGTAGAGCCCCATACCATCCTGGTTCGTGAAAATGAATCCCACGCGGTGTGCTGACGGTCAATCACCCACAAAGGCTTCCGTGGACCTATTTTGGGTCTCCTTGTCCAGTTGGCGCATGTCTCTCAAAGGATGACAAGAAGATCTGAATCCCCTCCTCTACTATTCTCCCAACCTCATCCTCTGTCGGGTGAAATTGTTATAGGAGGAGGCCGAAGAAAAGGTAGCCCAACACTTGGTGACAATAAGTGACTTAAGAAGCTTATCATCCTTGTACTATCTTCTTCCTCATACGAGGAGGATTCTTCTGCGAGTCATGCAGCCAGGTGTGCATTTGAAATTTTCCTCACCCACGAACAAGTAGCCAAGTGGAGCCTCTAGGAATGGCATTGAAGGATTTGGACCCACCTGGTCCCACTACGAGCACTTTGCTCCAACAGCTCTGCCACCACTATGAGCTGAGACTTCGGAGGTCGTGAATATAGTCAGGAGTGCTGGAGGCATGTCGCAGGGATGTCAAAACCCATGCACTACACATATAGAGACTGGGTTGTGTAGAAGCGGGTGAATCCCCCTTGGCATTTCACGTCTTTGCCCTAGTGGTTGGTGGTTTTCTAGTGTGAATAACCAGAACACAGATTTCATGCCTGCCTACAAAGAGTACCCCTTGTCGAACTAATTTCTCGAACCACAAAGTCATGGTTGTCTATGAAAGACTTCAACACTTCTCGGAATTCAACCCTATATCTCTTATCATCTACAAAGTTCCATGTATCAAAGATCTTCGGAGGATGGTATTATACAGTGTGAGTAGGAATGGATTCAGGAAGGGATATACCCTTAAAGTGGCTGCGATGGTGGCATGTGTGGTGCTAGGGCGGGGATTTTCCCTCCTGATGTTCAATCATATTATCCATCATAGCTAAAATTCCGAACCACTTCCACGTGGATTCCAGGATGGTTCCAAGGGTTACGGATTTGACCTTCTCCTGCCCTTTCAATTACCTCGATGGTGGGGTCAGGTTGTTTTAGTTCACCACATCTCTTGGTCTCGTGTAAATTCCAGTTCTGTTGCCTCAGCGAATCAAACCTCTATCTCTCTCATGGCTTCCTCCTAAATGAACCACGTGCCACACTTGCAAACTGGGAAAACTATGCCACTGGACGAGACTTCCACCTTAGGCATATCCTGAATGGTGTCAGAGGAATCGACCAATCTGCAATGGGGTAGATTACACACGTGAACACCTCCTTCATTGTCATTTCCATACTAGATGGGAAATCTATTTCTCAGGAGTCTTCTTAGCTGTCCAATCAAAGGAATCTTTCATATCCACCATCCACGTTCCATTCATCTTGCCGCTAAATTTTCTCTTCTGAACACCACAGGCAGTTCTGGATCGCAAGACATTCTTAGCCATCGATTGAGATTGACCCTTCATGCAGCCATTGATCCGAGTGGGCCCCACCATTTTTCTCAACGGGAAACTCATATATTCATCCACACTAGTTCGCCTTGCAAAATGAATCGTAGCTGTAGATTTATCTCCTTCTTCATCAGGACCATTGATTTTTGCGACCTCTCCACCTTTTCACAATTTGAGATTGCGGTTTTATCCACACAAGTATGGATTGTGAAATGACTTTAGGCCATGGATCTGCCCCAGACTTCATCTCAACCTTCGAAATCCTCCGGTCTTTAACACGTTTCACGATCTGGGAAGGAAGCTTTGATCATGCATGTTTTCTCTCGTCAAGCGGCTCAGAACCGTGGATCTTCTGCCAATCAATTGCAGCCCTTGATTATGAATCCTTCCCAATGTTACAAAACACCTACCGATTTCCTCGTTGAAGGGTCACATGAAATTTGAGGGGCGGTGACCCTTACTGAACTTCCATCACGCCCTTAAATCGACTGTTAAAACGGAGTGTCAACACGTTACATTAAACTAAAATTTAATAGCACTTTTATAAAGAGGGACTAGTTTGGTCGCTGATGAACTTTTCCCAAAGCTGGGCCTCTACTACTATTGATCTGTTGAGATCTCAAACCCTCACTTTCTCCTTCACTTTCTTCATCTCTGCTTCTTTATTTCTTTCTCTTCCTTCATTGTTGCCTCCTTTCTTTTGCTTTGTATTCTAGACAAATCTTCTTTGCAGCAGCAATCACCCTGTCATGAAAATAGAAAATTTTAGACCATTTAGTGTTTAATAAAGTAACACAAACTGTATCAATACATGCATTCTATAGAATGAACTCTAAACAATATTAATGCTTGAAAAAAAAATGATAATGCAAAGAAAATCCTGCAAGATGGGTCTAAAAATCCTCTAAACCCACCATCCAACTAAAATCACAATCCCGATAGAACATACTCTTGATCTTAATCCAGGCCGCATCTGAACTAATTCGAAACCCTCCAATGAAAGCATGAACTAAGACAGTGTAACTTCCACTCCTAAAGAAACCAAAACCCAACCTGCACTCTTCTTCTGAGAAAAACCCTGACTCGACCAGGACCCACAGGAAATCTCCGCCATTCCATAAAATAGTGTAAAAACACACCAAAACGGTGGGAAAACCCTAAATCAGCGATCAAAACCACTATAACATCGGACGAAAACAAAAATCTCATCGATGGGCGGAAGCGCTATATGCATCGGTAGGTTAGTTCACTAAGCAGCTGCAACGACAGAAAACATACAGACTAAAGGTTCCACAGTCAACATAAAAACATTGGAGGTTGGCAACTCTAAAGCTAAAGGTCGAAGCTCAGAACCACTAATCATCGGCAACATAGTTTACTAGAAAGCCGCAATGGTGGATGTCAAACCAACTACATGTCCCGGTAATCATGAAACCATCGGCGATCGGAAGCTTTAACTACTATGTGTCGACGGATTCCACATATGTCGGAAAACGGGACCTCTAAACATCGGGCCCATAGGTCACTATGCAACCACAATGACGGGAAGTAGATAGACTACAGGTTTCACAACAAAGAAAACTATCGGCAATTGGAAGAACTAAGGACTACGGATCGATGAGTTTAAAACATAACATAGCCGCTGTGTCGACAACAAAAAAGACTAGCTCCCCGATCAAAGTTAAACATGATAGCGATAAAGAAAAAAAGGATTTAGAAATAAAACCAAAAGACCACGTAAAGAGCACTGTGAAAATAGGGTTGTCCATCGACGACATAGAGAACTAATGCCTCGATTCATTTTTCAAATGACTTCGAACAATGATAAAATCAAATCATCGAAGAACAAAAGGTTTGAGCAATAAAACCACGGAATCGGAGAGGACAAACTGTTCGTCGGAACGTTCTCGTTTCACCTCCGAAACAACGGTGGCAAAGAGAACTAAATCTCTGACTCAAACATAAATAGACTTCTGATAGCGATGAAGGAAATCATTCAGATCAAAAGGACATCATTTTCAAATCAAACTTTGAAATCCATAGTTAAAAGCATAAGCTAGACAAAAGGTAATCATTCAACTTCCGAAATGAAGGAAAGCAGTCTACCTCAATTCAACCTCACAAAATCCAAACTTGTAGTGGAATGACAATAGAGCTAAGGAATCCAAATCAAATCCAGGCAAGATAAAATTAAAAGGAGGGTCCAATTTTTTTTAAGAATTTGGGAAAAAAGTTGCAGCTGCAACAGGTTGTTACCCCAATTACGACCTCTCGTATTCCTTCCCTTCCCTTGTTGGTTATTGGGGGTGGGTTGGTTAGGGAGGTTTTGCTGTGCGTAGACCCATCCTGTAGGAGAAAGTGGATTCAGGGCCAAAGCCGAAGTAGGTTGCACATATGGCGGATAATAGGCAGGAGCAGTTGGTGGGGCTATAAAACTGATTGTCTAGACACTACATGAGTGTGCCGAACAAGTCGGTTCATGGACGTGAGGGGTTGGTGTGAGAGGCACATAAGAAGGTGTTGCTCTAGATTGATCATTTATGCATGAATAATCACGGGCATAACCTGGTTGGACAATTATAGGGGTGTAACCGGAATGGGTTGGCATCACAAGAGAGGCCAAATAAAAGTGAGTATGTTGTGTAACAAATCCAATGACTCCATCAGCAGCATGGGATGTCCCCAACATATGTCGATGTGAGGAGCCGACAAGGTGAGAATTAGGTATAATAGTATACAAGTAACTCAATTAGGTGTATATAAGATCGAACTATTGAGACTTAAGGATGGATTCCTCCTCGGTTTGCAGTATCTCAAAGGAAACATCCTTGGCTATGGGTGGGAGTAAGGTTTTGAGAAACCAATCTAAGAAAATCCTATCATCTAACTGGATCTTACACAGGCTACAATGATGACACGATTCATGGATATCATCCATGATATGGGTATTTTTGTTTTGTCTATAGGATAATAGAATTTCCACTCCCTCATCATATCGAACGGGTAACTAGAAGTATTGAAGGAACATCGAGGCTAATGAGGGAAATTATGGGTATGTGGCATGAGGAAACTCAATATACGAATTGGTCGTAACACTAGTGAGTGTGCACTGGAATAACTGCAATCAGACAGAGTCATCCACTATGTTGTTAGATGAACACGACAATTGAAATGACATAATATGGTTTTGGGGGTCCTCGCTCGCCTTACCCTCAAACATAGGGATGTCTAAGGGAATTTTGGTAGGCATAGGAGGCCCCAGTGGGTTATGAAGAATGTCTTCATTGGTCAACTATGCCAATTTAGGTAGGTTGAGGCTAGCCATAAAAGGTAGACTAGAACCAAGAGTTGATCGGGAAGGGCTAGTAATGGTGTCAATGATAGAAGGAATGGAGTTCCCATGTGTAACTGGGGGTAGGTACAATTGACTTCCAATAGTAGGAGTTGTCACTGGTATGGTATGAATAGTCAGAACAGATGTGGAATGGCCATTTTACCCAGGTATAAATGGTGGAATGGTAGGAATCACGCTGGCTAGAGTGGGGCCACCACTAGTGGGTAGAAAACCAACAACAGTTTGTGTAGCAACAAGGGGCCCACTATGACCACGACAAGTCGTTCCAGTGGAATGGATACCTATAATGATGAGAAAAATGGAAACAAGACCACTACTGATCATCCCCCTTGGAAGGGGTCAAGATGTTCACTATCCGTGGGTCTATATGGGGAAGTGAATAAGGTAGGTTTGGATTGATAGGAATCTGAATCAGACTCAGAGGCCATGTGTGCTCCGAAGGTGGTGAGCGATGTTGAATATGGATTTGACGTCGACAGTTCAAAGAATAGAACTGATGGATGTTCCCCCTAATCCTATGCGAGTAACATGGTGGAGATATGATGATGTGATGGAGTAGTACTATATAATGGATGGAAAATCAAGATTATCAATCGTAGGCTAAAAAACCCAACTACAATTGAGTTTGTAGAATGAGAGCCTATAAATGGAGGCTCATATGCCAACAACAATATCTAAAACCAAACTGCAACAATGGGTTACAGCAAGTCGAGTCAACAACAAAGTGGCCAAAAATCCAATAAGCAACACTAACTTTAAATAAAATGACGCACTAATCTATGGGATAAAAGTGGAAGAAAACTCCTATCTACAAGATGGAAGCCCCTCACAGATCATATCCTCGGTAGAGTGATGAAATACTAGTCATACAATATGAAATGGAAGAACAAATAGGCTAATAAAATCCCACAGCTGAGAAGGACCTATGGGTAAAATATCCCAAGAAAGAATGGAAACTAGGCTATCTCATTCATGACACATACAACTAGTTTCTTGGAACTTGAGCCCTTTGTCCCCTAAAACCCTACTGGGTTGCGCGAAGAGGACTGTGAAGGTTTAGCCTTCGGTATAAGATGGAGTGCGGCATTCCACCTTGACCTCTGGAACCCCTTTGTTGTAGCTTACTCCTGTGGAGTAGGGGGCCACTCGACAGACTGGCATTGACCATGTCAACAAGTACCAGAGGATTTTGGTCCCCTAATGGACAAAAACTATGTCTCAAGATGTAAGTGACAAAGGGGTGTTGTTTGGATGCCTATCCCAAATGACCTAACTTAGCTACAAGATTGTTTTGTCCTCAAATGAGGTAACAATGTTGGTTGTATTAAGTTATTTTTAAGGCTAGCTTGGGGTCATGAACCAAGCATTTTTGTCTTTAGGGTATGAGATGTGTGCAAATGGTGTGTACAAAACCCAAAAATCCTATGGAAAATATGCAACATCTCACTACATGGATGCATAAAAACAAATGCAAATAAATAGCAGTAAATAACAGTACATATCATGCAAAATCACAACTAATTATTCCAGGACATAAAATAACACCAGTAAATGAACATCTAAGGAACTTATGAAGGTGTAGGAAACACACACGGGGTCTCAACTACAAAGCTCGACTCAAGAGTCTTCATTGTTTGAGGGTACTAATGATCAAATTGGTGACCTCAAGATAAAACTATTATAATCTTTTATCTCACATGCTACAGAGTTTCCTCAGGATGGTGAGAAGTGGTTTAAGAGTAAGAAGATAAAGGAGGATGTCTGGAATGGATTCCTCAAAGATCCTGCACACACAACCAATTGGTATAAAGGTATTCCCATTATGGTGTTTAAAATAAAATGGTGAACCATACTCTTTATGATATGTAGAAATATGTGACTTGTGAAGGTATATATGGAATTATGTTTTACTATCACCTTAGACTAGTCATGCTTTTTGTAAGGGACAAATTAGACATGACCCTTTATCTATTGAATATTTGAAAGAAGATGGAATCATTCATCTAGCATGGCCCTAAGAGTATAAAGAGAAGTTTATTTCATTATCGATTTATTAAGATGCTAGTCGAGGCCATAATCCAGGAGCAGAATGAGAGTTGGGATCAATTTATGGCAAGAAACCATGTTGTTGAGGCACATGTGCAACAAGAGGTAAAATGATCGAAAAATAGGGGTTCTATAATTAGGGTTTCTAATGTAAAAGGTTTTGATTTAAATGGCTTAGGAAAAAAGTTTAATGAGTTTCAGATACACAATACAGTGTTAGAATTGCATAAGAAAGAGAATCCAAATCCTAAGGCCATTAAAGTGAAAATGTGAAACAAGGAATAGAGAAGGAAGTCAAAGTTTCAAACCCCAAACCTAGAAAATCATGAAGATGACCCTAAAGGAAATATCTAGTAAAATTTAATGAATTGATGGGAAATGGTTGACATCCAAAAGTAGAAATCATGGATAATATCAAAATTTCAGGAGTCTAGAGGTAGAGTAGTGGTTATATAGAGTAATAGGAGGAAACTTGGGACTATCACACATATGGTAATTCACAACATGGCTAAGGGATTAGATACAGAATGAGATGATAGTTTCCAAGTTCAATAAAAAAAGGTTTTTACTATTGAATAGTACAACTAGAAACAATAGAACAATTAAAAGAGGATGAATTCTAGAAAAACGTTTGGGCCTAACTAAACCTTTGATTCTACTTCTAGTCCATAAAATAAGAATGAACTTCCCAAGTATGATGTGAATGAGGTGCACATAGAATTTCAGCATTCCACTAATTATTACATCCTATGCATATAGTTCATGAGGTCGAAATGAATATGACACCATCCTTGATAGAAAAACAAGCTAACAAAATCCTCTGGTTGGAAAGTGAGATTAAGGAATTGGAATTAGTCAATAATTGTATTAAGATAGAGAACAAGGACTTGAAGGTCAACTTTACTTATTTACATTTATAGAGTGATAAGGAAAAGTTGAAAACCCAAAAGAAATTGTTTATTAGGAAAGCTAGGAAATAGTATATTCAGAGTTGGAAAAGAACAATCAAAATAATAAGGTTGAAACTCAAGTTGAGTGAAGTACAAAAGAAAGAATAGGATTTATCTTCTGGTTTGATTATCTTGATAAATGATCCAAAGAGGTTATAATATCATAGGCTCAAATATTTTGGAAATTTGATGACACAACATCTTTTTATGTGTGAAAAACTTTGGTCTTTGAATTGTACCTCTTTTCACTCTATTATTTCTCAAAATCTATACCTTTGAACTGATTTATGCTATAGGATATCCTTTTTCCATGATTATCTTAATCATTTACATAATTTTGCGCATTGAAGTATACCGAATGTTAAATGTTCATTCTAAGCACATTTTTTTCTTCCTTTTGTAACTTAGTATGATTAATTATTTAACAGAATATTTACTTCTTTAGCTACTCAAACATATTCCTATAAATATTAAACTATTTATGTAGCAAGATCATTGATGCATATATACATACGCATTTCATACCGATCGCTCTCTTTATAGAAGGTGAAAAATTAGTTCATGGAGATCGTTCACCTATCAGATTATGTTAAAGGGTCTTCCAGGTCAACATGAAGGAAGATTCAAAGTTGGAATCAATGTTGAAACAAGTGTAAAAACCACGTAGGATTGAATTATCACTAAATAGACATAACATATGTATGGGATTACATTACAAAAAATTGTGAATTATGGCATGGATTTATCTATTACGTGGCTGATAAAATTCTATTTTATTCAATCCATAAGTTATTAGATTTGGTAGTGGTTACACTTGAAAATTATTTTGTGTATAAAATAGTTTATGAAATCCTTAATATTATGGATAGATTATTTTGTTTTATAATGCATAAATATGGGTTATTAGAAATTTGATAAGGGGATAATGGGTTGATGGTTCATAGAATAAAACAGGATCAAGAAATCATGATGATAGATTTGGAAACTCTTTTAACCTCTATGTAAAATTATTTTCTCAAGAAATCATGATGATAGATTAGGAAACTCTTTCAACCTCTAGGTAAACTTATTTTCTCAAGAAAATTAAGCAAACTGCCAATTTCTCTTCACCGTGTCTCCAATATTACTCAATCTACCAATTTCTCTTCATGGTGTCTCCAATATTACTAGGTATATTCTGAATGTTTTTTAGTTTATTACTTATATTGAACACTTAGATATGTATTTTTACTTTCATATCTTCAATTTATTTAATATTAGAAATTGTTATGTCCCTTTTTTGGAATTTTGGAGAAAATTACAAATTTGGAAAAATTTGAGTATAACTAGTCATGACTCTAGAGGGTTCCAACTTTTACCAAATGGTCCTAAATTTGATATGCAATGGTGTGGTGAGTCTTATAACATCTCAATATGGTATATGGAAAATTTTATCAGACTTTATATATCTGCAAACTTGTTTTGGGTTAAGGTGAAACAATGCAATTTTACTACGAAATTGTGTTGAAATCCCCCCAAGGGTGATGTCCAAACTAGATCCCAAAATCAAGTATGACCCTCCCGAATTTATAAGAAGAGTATGGGAATGAGTATTAGACATAAATTAATTTCCTTAATCATGTTTATTAAGTTATGCAAATGTCTTATGATCTGCAACATTTGTAGGGTAACTTTCATAGAAACTGCCTAAGGGAAATTGCATTACTAGCTAGAATTTGACATAGAAAAGGTAGAATATATGGTTCTGAGAGTAGTATGAAACATGGTGGTAATATATGAAATAAAAATTTATTAAGCAATAGCATAAAACTAAAATTAAAAACCTCCCAAAAATATGATGCAAGACTCCTCAAAGATTGAAGCCAAAGTCACGAAAACTAGTGATTCAATGGCATGGGAATGCAAGCTTTTCACATGTGAGTTTCTTGGATTTCAATACATAGAGGATATGGACATGAAATTTTAGAGTATTATGTAATATATATATATGTCACAACATATTAAAACTCATATAATATCTCTCATACAAAGATGGCATAAAAATACTTCACGATTGAAGCCAAAAGCCATGAAGACTGGCGATACAAGGGCATGAGTATGCAAGATTTTCATACATGTATTTATGATATTTCGAATTACAGAGCATGTGGAAATAATATTACATATCCATACATCATACTATTCTTCCCCGTAATCATAAAACTCATATAAATCTGAAATAAAGCTACTTCAATATTGAATCCAAATCCATGAAAAACTAGTTATTCAAGAACATGAGAATGCGAGTGTCTAACATAGTTATTCTTGATATTTCAAATTACAGATCATATGGATATTATATTATTGATCCATACATCATAAATCAAATATTTGGCGTCAACTATCCTCAGCAAGGCACAAGAATCACTCCAACAAGTGTGTCATCAAATGTGATTGTGGGGGAATGGAGAAGAAGGAATGAGAGAATAGGGAGATAGATGAGAATTCAACTGTATGGAAGTTAAAAATCCAAATAAAACTTCTTCATTAATATCCAATGAAATTTATGAATGGCCCCTCCATCAACCAACTTGGAAATGAATCCAACTCCTTCAAAATTGGTTCACAAGCAGGGAGAGTGAACACTCACCGTGCAATGGACAAGAAAAATCTCTCCAAAATGCCAAAGACCAATTAACAAATGATCAAAATATATTCTCCTTCCTCATGAAATAATTTTATTAACTTCATGAGGCCTCGTAAGGTCGAATTTCCCTCCATGGGATTCCTCCAACTCATCTTAGTGGTTTAGTAACTCTCATGACACTTGTCTTCCTCTTCATGCTCCAATTCTTTCCCCAATTCAAATGGTTTCCTATAAATACAAAATTTGATCTATTAGTGGCTAAATATTATCCTTCTCATGTCATATTTGTCATATGTCAGCAATCAGGTCTGAATTTGTCATACTTGTCATAGAATCTCCCATCATTTGTTGTCATAGAGTGCATAGAATCTCCTTCCAAGTGGCACACCTTGTCTTCTAGTCTCTTCCTCTTCCATAGGAGTTACCCTCCTTTATCAATTCAAATTCCTTGGATAATTATATGATATTTGACACCACATCACCATCCAATAATGTTATATTACCCATGTGTTCGAATTGGGATGAATATCATGCCAAGTGTGTGGGGAATCTAGTCACCCAAAGGATCCACAAGCTTCCAAGTGTCTTCATGAACCCATGCCAAATTATTTTCTTAAAATTTACCATTTATGTGACCCATTTAAATGTGAATATGGTAAACTAAAGTCCTTTTGGGTCCCATATCCCCTTCTCACAAAATTTACGTCTCCATATCAACCTAGGGAACTAGTAGGTTGGTGAGCCAGTATTTGCAAATAGTCTTATTTGGAAATTATTTAATTGGGTACATGAAAATCCTACCCACTCAAAATTTCTTTCCCTTAAGCAATTCCATGTTTGTATGCTGCAAAATTTGCTCATATGCCTAAGTCACGGCATCCTCATTTGGTACTCCTTTGTTGGCACCAAGTGCTCTCTTATGATTCTTCTCATTAATTTTATTCAATTGCAATTTGAGTAGTGGCACTCATGTACTGCAATTTTGTGTTCCCCAAAGTAAAGAGATGTGGATTGTGCATATTGATATATCCTGTAACAACACCAACAACACCAAAAGGATTATTTGTCACGTCCCCATGCCTCCGACCGGCGAAGAGGACACGATCACCATGGCATTAACCATCCAGGCTAAGAGCCCATGAACATGTACATGGATAAAATTTGCATAAACAGAATGCTGCAGGAAAATGCATTAAGGTAAAACAGGCACAAATTCCATTGTTTATCATACACAGCTATCGTTATTTATCATGCACAGCGGAAACAACATGCATTCACACAAGCATTCATTTAACATGTTCATCATTTTCATTAACAGAAATTACGATTGCAGAAGTAAAATGGACAAGATCACTTATCTTATGAAGAATTCATTTCGCAACCAGCTACGTCGCTGCAACGTTCCACCCAACCATAGGCCAGCGTGCTCCTTAACCTCTCAGCAATGCTGCCACCCCCAAGTTGGGAATGATTCTCCAAGGAATAAGGGAACTAGCAGGCTTACACATAGCCAAGGATATACAAACACATCCAAGCCAACACAGTTGGGTTTATGAGGCCATCAAGGAGTTGGGAAAGGATAAATGCTAAGCTGGTGGACTCAATATAGAGCCAAGAACACCTACACTAGAACTAGCCTGACTTCTAAGACACCCACACACACCCAACACAAGGAATCAGTCCCTTCTCTTCTACACAGTCCCTCAGGCCCTACATTCCCTTCCAGTGCTATTCAGGGGTTGTGGAGAAGAAAGTTAGCCCTCTAGCTTTGTCTGTGTGGTTTCCAAACACCAGGTTTATCAAGCAAACGAATCCCCCATCCCTACTCCCAACACAGTCTGAAGACCAACCATTGCACACATGCAATCAATCCGCTATTACAGCTTAACAGGGAAAACGATTCCAAACAATCCACAGTAGCCTCAAAACGTGGCAGCAAACACGGCTCACAGCATGGGGAAAACAACAGTCCCAAAATGTATCAACGTACAATACCAACAAACGTGGGGAGACAACAGCACGTCCTAGGCAATGGATCCATCTGAATACTTACACAGACCATACCAGTCTGTGAGACAGCCGAAAATGTGAATGGCCCTTCACAGCAAATCGTGGGTGGAAGAGCACGGCTCTCAGCTCGCTGCATCAATCAGAAAACTAGGAAAATTCTTATGCGTGAGGATAATGAACGGACAATGGTTCCATATTGTGCGTGGATGAATAGGCTACGGAGAGGATGCGAATTGGACGTGCGCGAGTGTTCAACACAGGCGTGGAGAGGAGAATGTGCCCACGGGATTGAAACCAGGTAAATCCTGTGCATGGAGGTGAACAGACGATCATGAGGCCTACGTAGTGGAGAGTGCGTGAAGGTTTCTCTTTCCATTGTGAAGTCAAACATGGTGGAGTGTGTGTGTGGGTGAGGACTGACAGTCCTGCAACCCTACTTCCAAAACAATAACTGCCTCAACCACCAGCAGCCGTTCTTCAATGGAGGTGGTTGGGTAAGGTAAAGAAAGAAGACACGTGGGTATTTTTCCTTATTGGCCAAGGTTTGACATTTTCCCCACCCTTATCCTTGTGAAAATCATGCCCCTTCTCATTTTAGTTGCCGTGATCATAGCTGGTCGGGTTCATTTTAATTAAGGATGCATATTTACATGATGCTGAAACTTAATATGTATTCCACTTGCCCTGATATACCATCGGTGACAATTTAAATCCAAAACATAGCATAATCGATCAATGGTGGGGCCTTGGACTTTAGCTCCGCACCATGATCATTAAAATATATACATCATGTACATTTAATGCAACGGGGTCAAAACCGGGGTGTTACATTTCCCTCTCCCTTCAATAGCACTATCCTCAGTGCTTTACAAAATTGAACAAAATGCTACACTGGTATTGCCTCAGTGTTCCGCAAAATTGAACAAAAATGGATGTGCCAATCGCATTGCATACTCCATCTCCCATGTAGCCTCTTCGGGTCCGAAGTGCTCCCATTGCACCTTTACCTGGCCTATGGCTCGGTTCCGGAGCATTGTGACCTTCCTGTCAAGGATGCGCATTGGATCGATTTGGAACTCTCCCTCGGGTTCCACTTAAATCACATCCCAATTTATCACATGGTTAGGATCATGTACATATCTCTTAAGCAAAGAAACATGAAAAACATTATGAGCTCTAGTGCTAGCAGGAAATGCAAGTCTATATGCAACTGGCCCTATTCTCTCAAGCACTTCAAATGGCCCACAGTATCTCGGTGACAACTTGGAACAACTACCAAGCTTCAAGGAACTCTTCCTTGCCCTCACTCTGAGGTAAACATGATCCCCAACATTGAACTCCCTGTTCAACCTATGCTTATATGCATAGCTTTTCTGTCTATCATGTGCTGCTTTCAGCTTCTGCCTGATCTTAACAACCTCTTGCTCCATTTTCTTGAGCAATTCTAGACCAAGCACAATCCGGTTCATTGGATTATCCCAAGTCACTAGTGTCCTGCACCTTCTTCCTTACAAAGCTTCATACGGACTCATCCCTAAGGATGCCTGCTGCCCATTGTTATAAGCAAACTCTACCAAGTGCAAGTAATCTTCCCACTTGGTTGGTTTTTCCATCACATACATGCGAAGCATGTCTTCAAGCACCTGATTAACTCTCTCTGTCTGACCATATGTCTGAGGATGATATGCAGTGCTGAAGTTTAGCTTTGTACCCAAATATGCAAACAACCCCTTCCAAAAGTTGGAAGTGAACTGGACATCTCTGTCAGAGACTATTGCCTTAGGCAATCCATGCAATTTGAAAATATCCTTCATGAAGATCTTTGCAATGTCGTCAATCTCATATGTAGACTTAACCGGTATAAAATGTGCTGCCTTAGTCAACTTGTCCACCACAACCATGATAGAATCATGTTGTCTCCAAGTCATTGGCAATCCTGTAATAAAATCCATGGAAATAACTTCCCATTTCCATTCCGGAACTGGCAAAGGCTGCAACAAACCTGCTGGATGTTGATGCTCAACCTTTACCTGTTGATATTTTATACATCTTGAAATGTACTCAGCCATGTCCTTTTTCATTCTTGGCAAAAAGTACTGCTTTCTAGCTGTAGCAATTGTCTTCTGATATCCTGGGTGACCAGAATATGGAGCTTGATGGATCTCATCCATAACAACTCTCCTCAAATCTTCTACATCCGAAACATAAATTCTATCTTTATAAGTGAGAAGTCCATCTTCTGCCAATTTATATCCCTCATATCTCTTCTCAAGGATTTGCTGCTGCAATTTGTCCTTGACCTGCTCATACAATTCATCTCCAGCAACATGATCAACAATCTGCTGCCTCAAATCAGATTGGCAAATACTAAGAGATGCCACATGCATTTCCTTCACTTTCCTGCTGAGGGCATCAACTACCTTATTCTCCTTTCCCCTTATGTTCTTGATCTCAAAATCAAACTCAGATAAAAACTCCAGCCATCTTGCTTGCCTAGCATTCAGAGTAGGCTGATCAAATAGATACTTCAAACCACAATGGTCTGTACTGAGCTCAAATCTCCTACCCATCAAGTAATGCCTCCACATCTTGAGAGCATGTACTATGGCTGCAAGCTCTAGATCATGAGTGGCATAGTTCTTCTCATGTTCCTTCAGCTTTCTTGACTCATAACATATCACATGGTTGTCCTACATAAGGACTCCTTCAAGCCCTTGTCCGCATGCATCGGTACACACCACAAAATCCTTTTCTGGATCTGCAACTTTCAATACTGGTGCACTAGTGAGAAGACTCTTCAACCTCTGGAAACTTTCTTCACACCTCGATGTCCATTCGAACTTCATCCCCTTCTTTTGCAAAGAAGTGATGGCATGTGCAACTTTGGAGAATCCCTCAATGAATCTCATGTAGTATCCTGCAAGTCCCATAAAAGATCTTACATATGTCACATTTCTTGGAGTAGGCCAATTTACAATGGCCTCTATCTTTTCAAGGTCCATAGATATACCCTCCTCTGAGATAATGTGACCCAAATATTGAATTCTATCTCTATAGAAGTCACACTTGCTCAGTTTTGCATACAGCTGATGCTCCCTGAGCAAATTCAATGTTAATCTCAAATGCTCTTCATGCTCTTCCTCATTCTTAGAATAAACAAGAGTGTCATCAAGGAAAAAAAGAAAAAACTTGTCCAAATAACTGCTGAAGACACTATTCATAAGGCACATAAATGTAGCTAGTTCATTTGTGAGGCCAAATGGTACCACTACAAACTCATAATTCCCATACCTTGTCCTGAAGGCAGTTTTATGAATGTATTCATCCTTGATTCTCACCTGATGGTAACCAGACCTCAAGTCAATCTTGGAAAATACCTTTGCTCCTCTCATTTGACCAAAGAGGTCATCAATCCTTGGCAAAGGATATTTATTCTTCACAGTAACCTTCTTCAACTGTTTGTAATCAATACATAACCTAAGTGTACCATATTTCTTCTTTACAAACAGAACTGGTGCTCCCCAAGGAGACACACTCGGTCAGATATACTTCTTTTCCAACAACTCTTGTAGTTGCATCTTCAATTCTAGCATTTCCGGGGTACTCATCCTGTAGGGTGCTTTCGACACTGGTGCTGCTCCTGGCACAAGTTCAATTGTGAAGTCAATGTCCCTCTTTGGAGGAAGCCCTGGAATCTCATCAGGAAACACATCCCTGAATTCCTGTAACACCTGATAGTCCTCCAACCTAGGAGTTTCATATCCTGATGTCTCCAAGATATGAGCTGCATACAACTGGAAACCCTTCCTACAGAACTTCTTTAACTGCATTACTGAAACCTGCCTTACTGAAATCACCTATGGAATACCTTTCACAACTACTAGGTTCCCTTCTTCATTCATGCATTCAAAAGTCTTATTGTAACGGTCAAGCTTTACCCTATGAGCTTCTAACCAATCCATTCCAATGAGAACATCATAGGAACCAAGCAGTAGAACATTCAGATCCACACAAGTGACCCATCCATCCATGACCAATGGACATTCCTCTACCACTTCACTGACCTTTCTCTTAGTTCCAATGGCTAGCTGAACTAACCAAGACTTCCTATGCTTTACTTTCTTAAAGGCGCAAATCTCCACTACTCTAGGGGTAATGTAACTGTGCGTAGAACCAGGGTCAATCAAAATAGAAACAGATTACTCAGCAATCTTACATGCTACTTCAACCACAGCTGACTGGTGATCTGCTTGGCAGTCCTCCAGTGCTGCATAGATCCTGGGATTTCCCTTGCTACTTGACCCACTATTTCTGCTTCTTGAACATTATAAGCTGGCCTCGCACTCTCATTCTCGAGTGGGAAATTCCTATGCATGTGGGGTCCTCCACATTTCCAACATTGGAGTGGTCCTCTATTCTGTTGTGGATCCTTAGGCTTTTCTCCTGCCACTCCAACTAGCTTACTCGTAGCTTGAGATGGCTGCTTCTGCTGATTCCTGAAATTAGAAGTTTTAAAACCTTTCTTTCTTTGGTCAAACTTCTCGTTCTTCTTGTCCTTCCATGCCTTATGGTAATCAGGTTTACCTTTGATTTGTTCATAACAATACTTAGCTTTTCTTATTGCTTCTTCAAGAGTTCTAGGTTCATAAAAGTCAATTCTATCTTTGTAAGACTGAGGTAATCCACTCAAAAAATGTTGGACCTTCACTTTTTCATCTCTGATGTACCAGACATACCTCAACAACTCCAAAAACTTATTTGCATATTCTTCCATGGTCTGCTATCCCAATCTCAGCTCATGGAACTCCTTAATCTTGTCATTATAATACCTGTCAGAGAGGTACTTCTGCTTGAAATACTTCTTGAACTGTTTCCACTTAAGTCTCCTTTCACTGATCCTCTTTACTTGTTTGAAGTGTTCCCACCAAATGGATGCTCTTCCATTCAGATTGAATATGGCAACTCTTTCCTTCATGTTTCCTGAATAATCATGCACTTGAAAGTACTTCTTTATCCCAAGAAGCCAAGCTTCAGCTTCTTGTCCATTTTTTACCTCACCATCAAATGTAGGAGGTTTAGCTTTCTTAAATTCATCTCGAGAGCGATCCCTATGGTGTCTCTTTCTTTTTCTTCTATGCAAAGAAGAGCTTGAATCCCCACTGGATTCTTCTGAATTAGATGATCCACTAGAAGTCCTTCTCCTTCTCCTAGTACTGCTCTTACTGCCTTTTAGTCTTGCTGTACCTCGTCCAGAGTCTATCTTTCTTTGTAAGTATGTCAAACTCTACAACATAGCAGCATTCAAATGATGCTGCTCTTCCTGGGCTTTGATCAGACTTCTCATGGTAGCTGCAACATCTGACGGTGTCCCCTGGAATCGCCTTCCATTGGACTCAATGTCATCGTTTCTATTACGGACATTTTCTCCCATGGCATCTTCTGCTCGCTCATAAGAATCCCGAGCATCATACCCATCATGGGTTCTCATACTGAACCACCACTTACTTGTCAAACTACATTACCTGGAATACTGCCCTTGAAGGTGACTATGATTCTGCAAACGTGTTAATAACACAAATGTTAGATGCATAGCATTGATATAAATTAGAATCACTTACCTTCTCCTGGAATATTCATAAAATAACAATTTTCCCAAATACTAGATTTTCTTCATCAAAGAACATCTATCTGAGGGGGATGACGGGGGTCAAGGGGGCTTGTCCACTGCAGGGCGGGTCGAGGGCAGCGCCCTCGTTTTTTTTTGTTTTTTTTGTAAATCATTGGTTTTCACACAATCTAGCACATAAGATCACTGCCACTTTTCTCCTTCTCAGCCCACAAAAATCTACTGAAAAACCACTGAAAATTCCTCTGAAAAACAGTTGAATTTTCCTTTGTTCAATCGGGTCTCTTCCCCAATTATTCTTCCGCAGAATTGGCTCTCGGAACCACTATTTCTTCCGAAGAATCGGCTCTCGGAACCATTTTCTTCTTCTGATTGCGGCGTCGGTAGTATTTCTCGTCGGAAGACTTAGTGCTTTCACTTCTGCAATGGCGGCTCACGAAACACTTTCTTCAATCGGCGTCGGTAGTCTTTCTCATCGAAAGACTTAGTGCTTTCGCTTCTGCAACGACGACTCATGAAACACTTTCTTCTTCCGATTTCGGCCTTAGAGAAATTTTTAACTTCTAGCGTCGGCGCTCTTTCCACATCGAAAGTCTAGTGACTTTGGCTTCCGCAACGGCGGCACGCCAAACACTAACTTCTTTCGATCGACACTTACTTAGAACAATTTTAAATTTTTTTGCGTCGACGGCCTTTCTAGTCGGAAGCCTTAGTGCTTTTGGCTTCCGCAACAGCGGCGCACAAACCATTTTCTCTTCCGATTGGCCGCTCTTTTCTTAAATAAATTTTAACTTCAGGCGTCGGCGGTCTTTGCACTTCAGAAGGCTAGTGCCTTTGGCTTCCACAACGGCGGCACACCAAACACTAATTCCTTTCGATGGACGCCAAATCGCTTAGAAATTTTTTTTCGAGTTTCTTCAAACTGTTCCGTCAGACATACTTCCACCTAACGCTTCCGGTACAGTTGATGTCCTTCCTGCTATCTCTTCCGCTACAGCGGAAGTCTTTCCGCTAGTGGCCCGACTGTTCAACACTTAGACCATTTTTTTGAATTTTTCCAGTCTGATTCTACTGGGTAGAAAAAAACACTACCTCTGTCACTACATCATTCAAGGCTCATTCAGGCCCATGCTTGAAACATGAGCTCTGATATCATACTGTGACATCCCCATGCCTCCGACCGGCGAAGAGGACGCGATCACCATGGCATTAACCATCCGGGCTAAGAGCCCATGAACATGTACATGGATAAAATTTGCATAAACAGAATGATGTAGGAAAATGCATTAAGGTAAAACAGGCACAAATTCCATTGTTTATCATACACAACTATCGTTATTTATCATGCACAGCAGAAACAACATGCATTCACACAAGCATTCATTTAACATGTTCATCATTTTCATTAACAAAAATTACAATTGCAGAAGCAAAATGGACAAGATCACTTATCTTATGAAGAAGTCATTCCACAACCAGCTACGTCGCTGCAACGTTCCACCCAACCATAGGCCAGCATGCTCCTTAACCTCTCAGTAACGCTGCCACCCCCGAGCTAGGCATGATTCTCCAAGGAATAAGGGAACTAGCATGATTACACATAGCCAAGGATATACAAACACAGCCAAGCCAACACAGTTGGGTTTATCAGGCCATCAAGGAGTTAGGAAAGGATAAATGCTAAGCTGGTGGGCTCAATATAGATCCAAGAACGCCTACACCAGAACTAGCCTGACTTATAAGACACCCACACACACCCAACACAAGGAATTAGTCCCTTCTCTGCTACACAGTCCCTCAGGCCCTGCATTCCCTTCCAGTGCTATTCAGGGGTCGTGGAGAAGAAATTCAGCCCTCTAGCGTTGTCTGTGTGGTTTCCAAACACCAGGTTTATCAAGCAAACCAAGCCCCCATCCCTGCTCCCAACGCAATATGAATACCAACCATTGCACACATGTAATCAATCCGCTATTACAGCTTTATAGGTAAAACAATTCCAAACAATCCACAGCAGCCTCAAAACGTGGAAGCAAACACGGCTCATAGCATGGGGAAAAAAACAGTCCCAAAATGTATCAACGTACAATACCAACAAATGTGGGGAGACAACAGCACATACCAGGCAATGGATCCATCGAAAGACTGAGACAGACCATACCAGTCTGTGAGATAGCCGAAAATGTGAATGGCCCTTCACAGCAAATCGTGGGTAGAAGAGCATGGCTCTCAGCTCGTTGCATCAGTCGGAAAACCAGGAAAATTCCTATGCATGGATGAACAGGCTACAGAGAGGACGTGAATTGGACGTGTGTGAGTGTTCAGCACAGGCGTGGAGAGGAGAATGTCCCTGCGGGAGTGAAACTAGGTAAATCCTATGCGTGGAGGTGAACAGACAATTGTGAGGCCTGCGTAGTGGAGAGTGCGTGAAGGTTTCTCTTGCCATTGTGAAGTCAAATGTGGTGGAGTGTGTGTGTGGGTGAGGACTGACAGTCCTGCCACCCCACTCCCAAAACAATAATTGCCTCAACCACCAGCAGTCGTTCTTCAATGGAGGTGGTTGGGTAAGGTAAAGAAAGAAGACACATGGGTATTTTCCCTTATTGGCCAAGGTTTGACATTTTCCCCACCCTTATCCTTGTGAAAATCATGCCCCTTCTGATTTTAGTTGCCGCGATCGTAGCTGGTCAGGTTCAGTTTAATTAAAGATGCATATTTACATGATGCAAAACTTAATATGTATGCCGCTTGCCCTGATATACCATCAGTGACAATTTAAATCCAAAACATAGCATAACTGATCTATGGTGGGGCCTTGGCCTTTAGCTCCGCACCATGATCATTACAATATATACATCATGTACATTTAATGCAACGGGGTCAAAACCAGGGTGTTACATTAATCAAATCCATAAAAACAAATTTGGAAAAAGAATCTTTACCTCCATATTTTGGAAACCTTTTTTCGACTTCCACCCCTTTTAGATTTTGTATAACTCTTTGAAGTTGCTACTGAGTTACCAAACTATGAGTTTCTTCATATTGCAAGAAAATTTCAGAGAGGAACCACCATGCTTGCTGCTGCACTACTTTGATTACAATCATCTTCTCAAGTGGTGCCTAAATATCCAATGATTCTTGTTTCCCCCACAATTGAAACCAATGAGGGAAAAAATGATCCCATGGTCCCATATGATCCTGGTACATGCATCGTGTGAAATGTATATGATGAAATTCCATTAAAACCAAGCATGTAAAAATTCAATCCATCTCTCAAAAGGTCCCCCACATAGGAAATTGGAACACTGCTATTCAAAGATGAACTCAAACCACTGAAGGTTGGTTTTCTTTCTCAAACCAACAATCGAACTGATACTCTAAGTGAGATGAAACCAAGAAATTCCAAGATCCCATTTCTTGTATTGCACCCTTCCAAACATCATGCGTACAAAATATATATCATGAAAGTACATAAAAACATCATACAAATGAACACCAAGAAGGTACCTCATCAAAGAATCATGAAAGTGCTTGTACATCTGACTAAGTAGATCATTATGTGTCCCATACACACAAGCATCCTGTATTATATCAAATCTGATCCAATGAAATAGGTGAGGATCCCATGTCCTATAATGCTACTCTAAAAGAATGTAAGATTCATCAAAATAATAATCAGCCATGTGTTCTTTCATCCAATAATCAAATGAAGAACATCCACAAAAATATGAACCCAATAAGGAGAAAAGAAAACATGAAGACTTCAAGTGGCTAAAAGAAGTCTCATCAATACACCCATGAATATGTATATCATAATGAAATAACAGAGGTTGTTTATTCCAATAATAATTTTCTTCAATCATATATCTCTTCACCCAAGTGTGGGATGAAGTTAATCCAACGTCAAATGGACTATGCAAGGAGCAAGGAAAATAATGAGTCTCCAAGTGACTTAAGTGAACATCATAGGTGCATGCATGTAGATGTGTATCATCATATGATAACAAACGATGCTACTAAAAGTGTAAATAATATTTCATTATATTCAAGCCATCATCAATGGGAGAAATAGGAATCCCATACTCATGTGGCACCATCAAAAATAAACCTTTCACCCATACTTCATTATGATGAATGCTACAAAATGCGGAAATGTAGGATGTAGGAGAAATAACCAAATCACCAAAAGGATTATAAAGTTAAAAAATTTCATCATGTGAAGGATCTATAGGGGTAGGAACATGCACCTCCCTAAAAAATGCAAAACTTTCCTCATAGGTTGGTTCCAAGGTAGTGGAATCAAGCACTTCTCCCAAACGTGTGTAACCATTTTCAAGAGCCAACTCAAGCTCCTATTCCACCACAACAATTGATTGTATCTCATCAAGATGATCTTCAAACACATCAAAAACATGCAATTTTCCATTTCTCTCATTACACCTCATGTCATGAGAATCCTCAAAGCAATCTACCATATGACAACATTAGAGGAATTTTCAACTCAAAATGGGCCTCCTAAAAAAAATTAATAAAATAATAGTTAAAATAATAAAATAATATTTATTAATTTTGGAGGAAGAAAAGAAAAAAACTACTTTTTTGTTTGTATTTTCGACATATCTCCCCATGTTTTTACTCAAATTTCAATCGAGAGAGCTTGTCGGATGTGGAATTAAATTTTGCATCCAACGAATACCCACTCAGCATACTTTTGACGGACCTTGCTACCCCTAAAACAAGAAATACCTGAAAAAACGTGATGATGATGTCATCATCACGTTTTTTTAGGTATTTCTCATTTTTGGGGTAGCGAGGTCCGTAAAAAGTATGACGAGAGGGTACTAATTGGATGCAGAATTCCGCATCCAATGAGCTCTCCTGATCGAAATTTGAGTAAAAACATGGGGAGATATGTCGAAAATACAAACAAAAAAAGTAGTTTTTTTTTATGATACCTATCCCCAAATTTATATTAAAAAAGTGTTTAAGACCTATACAATATTTCAAATTTAAAGAAATTTCATTAGCTAACACATGATGAAATGGAATTTGAGTTAAAGTTAAAAGGCCCATTTTGAGTTGAAATTTCCTCTAATGTCTGAAACATAGCCGAAAGAACAAGTATTTTGCAACCTCTTAAGAAGTTGCTCATTTTGAGTTTGGAGCTTATAAATACCCTCATTATTATTAAAGTATGCTTCATGTAACCATTCATTTAGGTCAACCAAATTGTTTCTATTAAAAAACAAAGACATGAAATTACCTTTGATTATGCACATTACTCTTTGAATCTTCTCCTTGTCTTCAAGGAAGGATGGCTCCTCCAATGAAGAAAATTTCCAACAAGAGTTTGAAACCAATTATTTAGTGTCATTGAGAATTCTAAGGGCCTCATGGATATTCCTTTCACTCATCTTCAAATACCCTTCAATGAAGGACGGTTCTTTGGAGCGAACCTCCTCTTCTTCTTTCTTTCTAATTTGACCAACTTCTTGAAGCTCAAGTGGTGATAGGGAAGTTGATCCAGGATCTTCAATATCTGTTACAAGGTATTCATCTTCATGCTTATCAGAACTTTGTACTTCAACAACATTTTCAAATCTGATCTCTATGTCACCAACATATATTTGTGAGCACCCATCAGTAGGTACTCTTTCATAGTTCAATGATCCATTAGTAGATTCTATTTGATTTGCAAACCCTCATCAGTAAGGATTGTGTGCTTGTATTCACTTTCCTCTTTATGTTCTTCTCTGCAATCACCTTCAGGTAATTGATTCTCCACTTAATTATTCTATGTTTCTTCCTTTAATGGTGTATTTAGGCTCTTTTCACAAGTAGGCTGATTTTTTATCATTTCATGATCCTCCAAACTTGTGGATTGTTGATTGTCCCTTATTGAGTTCACATTTTACTTCTTGTTCCTATATCCATTCAGCCAATCATAAAATTATTCAAAATTAATGGTCTTATGTGTCTCTCTATGATGGAAACTTCTACTAAGCTCTCCTTCAATCTTACCCATAAGTTGACTATGGCATCAATTCGAACCCTTGCATAAGCTGCTTGGCCATATCATCAAAATATGACTTTAGGAATTTCTTAAATTCATATATATAATCCATAACTTCAATATTTTCCAATACCATGCTCCGATACCACTACAATGTCCCTTTTTTGTAATTTTGGAGAAAATTACAAATTGGGCAAAATTCGAGCTTAACTAGTCATGATTCTATAGGGTTCCAACTTTCATCAAATGGTCCTGATTAATCTGAAATGTAATCGTATGGTGAGTATTATAACATCCCAATATGGTATATGGAAATTTTTTATCAGACTTTATATCTCTGCAAACTTGTTTTGGGTTAATGTGAAACAATGCAATTTTACTAGGAAATTGTGTTCAAATCCCTCCAAGGGTGATGGCCAAACTAGATCCCCAAATCAAGTATGACCCTAAAAAATTGGTAAGAAGAGTATGGGAATCAGTATCAGACATAAATTAATTTCTTTAATCATGTTTATTAATTTCTGCAAATGGATTATGATCTGCAACATTTGTAGGGTAATTTTCATAGAAATTGCCTAAGGGAAATTACATTACTAGCCAGACTTTGATATAGGAAAGGTACAATATATTGTTCCTAGAGTAATATAAAACATGGTGGTAATATATGGAATACAAATGTATTACCAAATAGAATAAAAATCAAATGAAAACCCTCCCACAAATCTAATACACGACTCTTCCAAGATTGAAGCCAAAGGCATGGAAACTAGTGATTCAATGGCATGGGAATGCAAGTTTTTCACACATGATTTTCTTGGATTCCAATACACAGAGGGTATGGAAATGAAATTACAGAGTATTAAATAATATATGTTTTTCACAACATTCTAAAACTCATATAATATATCTCATACAAATCTGGTATAAAACTACTTCAAGATTGAAGCCAAAATCCATGAAGACTAGCTATAAAAGGGCATGAGTATGGAAGCATTTCATACATGTATTTATGATATTTGTAGTTACAGATAATGTGGACATAATATTTCAGAGACATACTTCATATATTTATTCCCCATAATCATAAAAATCATATAAATTTCCTCATACAAATATGATATAAAGCTACTTCAATATTGAAGCCAAATCCATGAAAACTAGTTATTCAAGAACATGGAATGTGAGTCTCTAACATAAGTGATATTGATATTTTGAATTAAAGAACATATTTACATGATATTATAGATACATACATCATAAATAAAATATTTGGCATCAAATATCCTTATAAAGGTGCAAGAATCACTCTAACAAGTGCGACATCAAATGTGAGTGTGGGCGAATAGAGAAGAAGGTATGAGAGAATAGGGAGATAGACGAGAATTAGAATGTATGAAACTTAAACATGAAACTAAGAATATTTCATTAATATCCAATGATATTTCTGAATGGACTCTCCATCAACCAAGTTGTAAATGAATTCAACTCCCTAGAATTTGGTTCACAAGCAGGGAGAATGAACACTCACTATGCAATGGACAAGCAAAATCTCTCCAAAATGACAAAGTCAAATTAAAAAATGATAAAAATATATTATCCTTCCTCATGAAATACTTTTATTAACTTAATTATGCCTCCTAAGATCTATTTTCCTTCCATGGTCTTCCTCCTACTCATCTTAGTGGTTTAGTAACTCTCATGACACTTGTCTTCCTATTCATGATCCAATTCTTTCCCCAATTCGAATGGTTTCCTCTAACTACCAAATTTGACCTCTTGGTGGCTATTTTTATCCATGTAATGTCATATTTTTCATATGTCAGAAATCAGCTCTAAATTTTTCATACTTTTCATAGAATCCTCCATCATTTGTTGTCATAGAGTGCACGGAATCTCCTTCCAAGTGGCGCACCTTGTCTTCTCGTCTCTTTCTCTTCCATGGGAGTTACCCTCCTTTACCAATTCGAATTACTTGGATCATTATATGATATTTGACACCAAATCACTATAGAATAATGTTACATTACCCGTGTGCTCGAATTTGGATGAATATCATGCCTAGGTGAACCATTATTTGCAAATAGTCTTATTTGGAAATGTTTTAATTGGGGACATGACATAAATGAGCTATAGTTTGATCTATTTACTATTATGAAAATAGTATGTATTATCATCACTATGTGATGATTTAATGTTTTACTTTCTTTAATTCATTTTGTATATCTAAAATATAATATGTTATTAAGATTTCACAACATATTCTAGATCTTAATACTAAATAATTAATCTTTTTTTCAAAGTAAGTTGATTCATATTTTCAAGGATCTCAATCAATATAGGTTAAATTAGATTATATTTTATTTATATCTTATATTAATATTGCATTTGTATCTTAGATAAAATTGCATTTAGGATTTAGGAAATCATTAACAAGACTATACTTTTGAGGAGAAATTTATTTGGTGGAAACGAGGCCCTCATGCCCATCAAGGGTATCTATACCAAATGACTAAGGGTCTACTTAGAATCTTGGATCTGATTATCTCTCTTATGTTGATGACTATTCATATTGAACCATCAATACCAACCTAAGAATATGGGCTTACTAATGAACTAGCCATGTTAATAGACGATTTTAGTTCCCTAAAGAGTCAACTCGTATGTCCCAAATGTATAGTGAATATGGGAAGTTGTTTGGATTCCTATCCGCACATCCTTAACCTAGCTACAATTTTTTTCCTTCAAGCGAGAGACTTTAATGTGTTTATATTAGGATTGATTTTTAGGCTCCAATTGGGATCATGAACCAAGTGACGTCTTAAATTATGGTCTGAAAGGTGTGTGCACAAGTGGTGTGTAGAACTAGTAAACATAAATTATGACAAGGAAATTGTAAATGTTTATATAGTGATGGACAAATAAGTATGAGAATTCCAATATTAAACCAATGATACTTTTCTTGAAATAAATCTATGGTTTCTTAATAATGCAATGGATCACAATCAAGAAAATAACAATTCCAAGTATGAGTACAAATAATATAGTTAACAATGGATCCATAAAGAAAAGAGAGGAGGATACTAACCAACAAAAAGACTTTATTTAAAAAAATAAAAACATGCAACTAATAAATTTGATGAAGTAATCAACCTTGTTGAAACAAGAAGGAAAATGTCACTAAAAACACTCAAAAATAGAACCGTAAAGTTAGCAAGTACTAACATCTCTCAATATTTTCTTCACCTACATTATATAAAAGGAGAAGTAAATTGCCACTAAAATAATAAATAAATCTATAAAATGTAAAAATGACACTGCAAATAGACTCAAAACAAAAAACATAACTAAGCATGGAAAAGATGACTGTAGAGCTGACTGCAAAATGTGCAAAAATCGGGTTTTGAAAACAAGTCACAACTTTTGAAGGGAAAAGAGTGATTAAGGTTTCTAGATCTAGTTAGAAACCCACGACCTCATCTTGAAAGGGTTGACAGCTAAAAGATGCCTTTTCAGTAGTGTAAAAAAATATGTTGTTTTTAGCCAGGGATCTTACTTGTGACTTCATGAAGAAAAAAGAAAGAAACACATATATATCCTAACAATAAACACATAAATAGGTATATGGAAATGGTTTTATAAAATAATGAAGGGTGTATCATGGATCCATCCCTAGCATGATCACCAAAATATTGTTAGTTTTTCTTTAGATCTGATTAGTTTATCTAGGATATTTATCTGAAAGAATAACAAGTACAACAATATGCATAAAATATAAAAGATACATGAGATACAAATAATTTCACTGAAGAAACCATAAATAAGAAAACCCCACAAACTTCCTCATAATAGTAAGGTGATCAAATTCAATAATAAGAAATATTTAATAGTTATCTATATGTCCTTCTTTGTCTCTCTCTCTCTCTCTCTCTCTCTCTCTCTCTCTCTCTCTCTCTCTCTCTCTCATGCAAACTTGAGAGTGTGAGGTGTGTATAAATGAGGGAGAGAGCCTCCCTATTTATACCTTTCAAGTGTCTAACCAAACATAAGGCTGGGGCCCACATGTCTTCCCTAACAGGGCTGACTTCTCCCAGAGAGAATCCAAATACATATTACATGATGTTACAATGGGTACTATTTCCCTAAGTTACAATGGAGGTTGTACCTCAAGGCTTAGACACAATTAATACATCCCACAAGGAGGTAAACACAACTCCAATGGGGGTACAATAACATACAATGATCATATACATCAGAATATCTTCTGAAGTTACAAATACATCAACACTCATCCTCATATAGGTATTCATCACATATCAAGCCATCCATCTTGTTGGAACGGTTCAGGACCTTATTTACATCTCCACGATAATAAATTGTGTCTCCTACCTTCATCTCATTGTATCCAAATCATCTCTTTTGTCTTGCACAGAAAAAAACAAAGCACACAGAGCATCCGTGATCAACATGTGTTTTACCTGTAAAGGAGAACCTCCTAGGTGTGCATCAAGTGCTTCATGACCTCATTTTATCAACATGGGAACACACACATATAGATATATATGTAAGTACCGATTACGACCAAAAAACCTGCTGCATCGTGACTTTTAAGTTCTAGGTCAACCTCAAGACTCATTACATATGAACAATCTACTTCCAATATGTTTTCCATTCAGATAAAATTTGGGTTGTATTACATCTGAGTAACCTGCGTACCACGCCAGGGCTTATTTTACACTCAGATAACCCAATGAACTTATTATATTCGAGTAATGTGCGTACCATGCTAGGTATCATATTTATAATCGAATAACCTATCACAAGATTGATTACGTCCAAGGATAACCTACAAGCTTCACCAAGACTTATTAAATTTGAGGACAACCTACGGGATTGACTACGTCTGAGTAGCCTTCTTCACCAAGATTTTTCTCGCTCAGACAACTTGTCTTATTTCCCATGTGAGATATTATGCATCTTCTATTTCTAGCATACAAATCATATCAGGAATGATTACATCCAAGGATAACTTGCAAGATTCACCGGGACTTATTACATCCAAGGATAACCTACATGAATGATTACTTCTTAGAAACCTATGATATTCACAATGATGTTATGCTCAAGCAACCTCTCTCTCTAGATATGCTAGAACACATCATTCCCTCTTTTGAAGGGTCTTGATCTGGATCACACCAAGTATTTCTCTGAAGTACTCAAACTTCACTCTAGCTAGAGGCTTGGTTCACACATTGGTTATCTACTCATATATTGCCACGTACTGGATCTTCACTTGTCCTCTCTACACCATATCCTTGATATAGTTGAACTTGATCTCAATGAGCTTCAACTTTTCATGGAACACAAGGTTCTCTGACAACTTCATGCAACTCTGATTGTCGCAAAAGGTACAAGTGACATCCAACCGGAGATCAAATAAATCAAACAATAGATTTCACAGCCACACTGCCTTGTAGCTAGCCGAGAAAGAGGCAACGTAGTCTGCCTCGATTGTACTCAATGCCACACATGATTGTTTCCTGTTGAACCAGGAGATCATGCCAGATCCCAAACTAAAGCAACAAATTGAAGTGCTCTTTTTGTTAGTGGCACTACCTTCCCAATCCAAATCAACATGACCATGTAGGTTACTCTTTTGATTCTCATCATATTTGAGCCCATAATCCATTGTACCTTTTAGGTACCTTAGTATATGCTTTGGAGCTATAATGTGAACATGTCTCAAATCCATAAGGAACTGGCTCGAGATGTTCACCACAAAGCATATGTCTGGCCGTGTATTCATTAGGTACATCAATGAGCGAATCATCTAACAATACGTCATGGCATCAACTGACTCAAATGAAGCATCACTCATAAACTTCAAGTTAGATGCCATAGGTGTGGCTATTGCCTTGAAGTCCAACATTCTTAATCTTTTTAGAATCTCCACTGCATGGTTTCCTTGAGCAAGGAAAATTCCATATTCACTCTGCCACACCTCCATGCCGAAGAAGTAGTCCATCATACCTAGGTCTTTGATCTCAAACTCTATAGAAATTATCCTCCTTGAATATTTAAAGAGTTCCTCATCACCTGTCAGAAACAAGTCATCGACATATAGCAGGAGTATCACTCGTCTTCCATATTCAACCTTGAAGTAGAGGTTGGAATTCTCTTTACTCTTGGTAAATCCCAAGCTCATTAGGAATCTACCCATCCTATTCTACCATGTCCTTGGTTCTTTTTTGAGTTTATACAAGGACTTATTCAATTTGCACACATGGTTCTTCATTTCATGTGTCTCGAATACTAGTGGTTGTTCAACGTACACTTCCTCCTCGACTGCACCATTCAAGAAAGTTTCCTTAACATCCATTTGGTGTAATTTCCATTTTATAACTATTGTTGATGCAAGTATGGTACTAATGGAAGTGTACCTTGCCACTGGTGCAAATGTCTCTTCATAGTCTATGCCTTCTTTCTGTGAGAAGCCTCATGCTATGAACGTTGCCTTCTATTTCTCAATGTTTCCATCTGCAGCATGTTTGATCTTGTAGATCCACTTTGAAGTCACGACAGACTTGTTCTCTAGTCTTGGAACTATCTCCCATACATCATTCTTCACGATCGACTGATATTCCTTGATCATAGCACCCTTCCATTATTTATTTTTTGTATCCTCTTCATAGGTGGAAGGTTCTCTGCCAATGATGTCACATAGCAGGGCCACATAGCTATTGTAGGACTTTATCCTCTTTGTCTCTCTCTATGTATTCCTTCTGGTGCGCCATACCTTTCAACTCCTCTTATGACCTCGCATGCCAATGTTGGTTTCCTCTTGTGGGAGTCCTTCTCAAGGATTGTCTCTACCAACTCTTGTGGTTGCATCATGTCATGATATTCATGGTCTTCTGGAATTGCTTCTACAATTTCCATATCTCAAACTCTTTTCTCTTCAGGTTCCTCGACCTCTTGAATAGATGTCCTCCTAGATCTGAAGCATGTCGAGTCTTCATCAAAGGTTACATATCTACTGATGTTGATCTTCTTGAATCCTGGAAAGTATATTTGGTAGGAATTTGATGTATCACTATATCCTACGAATATACCCTTCCTCCCAAAAGGATCAAGCTTGTTCGTTTTCTCCTTTGGGATATCTATGTACACCAGGAGACCAAATATTCTCATATAGTTGACTTCTGGTTTCTCTCCTAAGAAATCATGTTCAGGAGTCTTGTTGTGAAGTACTCAATGACGAGTACAGTTATGTAGATACATATATGTTCATGCTGCCTCCTCCCAAAGGTGAATAGGAAGTTCTTTGTCATGCATCATTTCTCTTGTTGCTTCCATGATGGTTCGACTCTTTCGTTCTACAACCCCATTCTACTAAGCATTGTATGGAGTTCTCAACTCCCTCTTAATCCCAGACTCTCTGTAGAGTTCCTTGAAGTATTCTAATGTGAATTATCTTCCATTATCTGACTGTATAATCTTAATATTCCTATCAATATGGTTCTCTACCAAGGGTTTATATTCCTTGAACTTACTGAAAACTTCACTTTTCCCTTTCAAGAAATATATCCAAGAGTTACGTGAGAAATCATCTATAAAGGAGATATAGTACATGTAATAACCCAAAATTTCATAAAAATTTAAAATTTTTAAAGTGACATAAAATGTCTTAGATCACAGTTTAGTAACTACTAGCGATTAGCGGAAAATGAAACAATTTAACAAATTTTAAGGATTACTTTCAAATACAGAAAAAAGTAATACAACTTTAATTTTTATAAGTCAAAGAAAAAGGACTTGCATTTACTTGCTGCTAGTTGTACTGATGATTTACTTTTTTCAAGTAGGTGAGAAACCATGTTTGAAAACGGGACTTAATTAGCATTCTGTTAACTCAAATGGACTGCTGGTTCTTACAGGTTCAACAGGTAAGCATATGATCAAGTAGGAGTTTATTTTGAATTATGTCGAGAAGTACTTCTTTAGCATGATAAGATGCTAGTATATTAATTGATTATTAAGATGCAAGACTCTGATGAGGTAAAGTAAATTCCTTTGTTGTTTTGGATCTATGACAGTATTTATAATTAAGCCATAATGCCTTTTATCCTTAACATAATTAATTCCATTTACAAGAATGAGTTCTTCCAAGGTTTCTTTCTGTCATAAAGATTATAGCACCTAGTCAATTATAGATTCTTACAGTGAGTCATAGAGCTCACGATCTTGGCATATAATTACTTCTATTGTATCATTATCTTACTACTATTGTCATGTTTAATACTCAAATGTACTGCTCTTGATGTATGAACATAATCCTATGTTTTTCAAACGTAAAGTTTGCCATGCAAAAATTAGTTACTTAAGAGAAACTTTTTCAATAAGGTCAAAATTTAGACTTCTTGAAGACTCCTTCATTTATCAGCATCAAGTATTTATGTGGAGAAGTTTAGAGCTCTTTCGTTCATAAAAAATATTGTAAATAACCACATATATCTACTCTAATTCTCCTTTACTAGTCGTGAAACAATACCAGCTTGTTTGATTTGTTTGCAATTATGATTATCTTCATGCACTGCTAGTAGTCAAGATATGTACATGGTACTGAGTTTATAATCACGATGCAATTGATATTTTAATGTTACAATTCTATACTGATTTATAATTTACAATATTAGGCTATAACAAGAATACTAACTTGTAACCTAAGGTAGTTTTACTACCTAACAACTACTATCATATAGCTGAAACTAAAGGTAAAATACATTATAAGTTTTTGTGCCTATAATATACCAGTTCCAATGCATGGTCTAAACAATAGCATGATTGACATTGTAAGCAATCATATGAACTATCCAAATGATCGATGGCAAGTTGACATAATGAGAAATCATATGAAATGTTATATTATGGTCGATAACGTGATTTGTATTATTGGAAAATGACATGCACTTTTATAATATAGCCGATAGCATGGTTTATATTATTGGCAATGATATAATTTAAAATCGAATGTGCAACATTAAGAATAGAGCTTCGACCCACACATGGTTAAATTTCTGGAAGGGCACATGGACAATCCTCATCCATGCATTGGTTGACTTAGAACAAAATAAACCCTACTCCTTTGCATTTGGCTCTAAGGGTTTGTCTGCCTACAGGCTACGCTGTGGGACTCCTTGTGGCCATGAGAGGCATGTTCCTTCCTTTTTTATTGGCTCCGTAGTCTACATTACTGTGCGAAGTGGTTTACGTATCATAGTTTGTATTTTTTATTTCTCTTGTGAGCAAAGAATCAGTGTGTGAGTGATTTAAGACTTCTTAAAGTGGCTTGAAATGGTTTTATCATGTGACTGCTCGTTCCTTTCCTTGGCATCGTGGAATTTTGAGACTGTCTCCTTATTGTCTCTGTCGCAGAGTTGGAATAAGGGTTTGCTTGCTTCTTAGTTTAGTTCACTCGAGCTAGTGACTATTTTCTTCTCGACTCCATATTGTTTTTACTCACAGGTATACATTTTTACTCTGCTCACATTCCTTTTTTCCATTGATTTACTAAGTTAGGGTTTTCTTATAACTTATGAACATTGTTCGATTTATGTTTGGTTCTATTTTCTTGCAGGATCATGTTGACAGCTCCATACTTTGAATGGAATGCAAGCTCATGCTTCAATGAACTTCGTGGGCTTCCAACTGGTAAGCCTTGGTCTCGTCATGGGTTCTCCCTGCTTGTGATATGAGTTGTTGGATGAAGGTTCATGTGGTTGGAAATATGGCTTCGGATTCTCTGTTGGTTAAGATGTTTATTTTGTTGTTTAATACCCATATTTTAATTGAAAACCCTTTTGGTGCTTCGCTGGGCAACACAGGCTCTTGAGCTGTGATGTGTATGTGGTTTCGGTTAAACAGTTTCAGCCTTATGGATTAATGATGTAATGCTGTTTGTTTAATATTATAAAAAAAAACTCCTTTATGCTCAGAGATTTTAAAAGACCTCTGTCTCGTTCGCTTCAGTTTCTCTTTTACATTTGAAGTTTAAGAAAAAGAAGACTGCAGACTGGGTTTTCCTCACCCTGTGAGTCACTATATTTTATTTACTATTAATATAAATGAATTATGTATATTTGGTTCATTTAGCAGGCTGGGGTTTCGACCCATCATTTCTACAGGCTATATGCCTACCTTTGATTAAAGATTTATAATGCGAAAGGTTAAAAATTAATGGTTTACTCTGCTCAAGATTTACATATATATCATATTTATTAATTCTCTGTATTTATAATTATTTTTAAGCTCTGTTTAGAAGAGATTGTTAATTTCTAGAACTTGGCTTTTAAGGGTTAAAAGAAATACCGTAAACCCTACAATTTATGAAATTCTTGTTTCTGCTTATAGTTTTCTTGACTCTGTTTTCGAGAAATAGAATAGTGAAAGATTATATGACTTACAATTATAAGTATGATGCTAAATCTATATGAAATGAAAAGATTCTAAACAGTTTCACTTCTAGTTTTTAGTCAAGAAAAAATACTTAGGTTTTTAGTGTAGTATACTTGAAAACTAGAGTATTATTGACTCACAGTAATTTCTGTAAAAATAAAATAAAATAAAAGGATTGTAAAAGAATCCTTAGCTCCTAGATAAGACACACTCTGGTCTATAAAGTTAATATTTATCAACTGTTTTATTATTTTCCTTTTACATGTTATCCCAAATATCAGTTGTTTACTTTACTACTGTTAACTATAATATCTTTATTTTCTATCAGTATACTAATACTGAAATAATAATAATTTTAACTATTTTCTTTATACCTGTGTTTCCATTTAGTTGGCTGAAGTAAAGATAAGTGCAGAAAAAGCATAGTACTACTATTCAAATAAATTCATAAACATTGAATTAAAATCTATTTCTATTTACATTCAAATAAAAGAATCATATCTACCATTTACATTCCAATAAAAGAATCATTTCATTTACCTTAGACAATCCAACTGTGCTAGAGTACGACCTGAATCCAGGTGTGGAAAAACACAGCTTGGAAATTTATTTTCTATATATTTCACTTATTTACATAATCATTGCCATTTCTACTATAATCTATAATTTTATTGAACTTAACATTGCACAGTTTACTTTTCATTCATAAACCCTAAACACTAACATGCCTGTAATCAATAAACTAAGAGTTATTTAATTGAAGACAGTAAAAATTAAATAGAACCTATTGAGGACAAGACGACAACAACTTGAGGAGGCTATTCCTCCCAACCAAACTCCTGTAGAGCACTCAGACAACGCTTCCTCAGGACCCCCGAGCTTTCTTCCTGGTCTTCTTGGCTGAGAACTGGGTGGAAAATGCAACTGTAAGACCTCTATCATTTGACTGGTCCAATCACCTCAGTAATAAAAATATGCTCTCATCAGTATGATATTCAACTTAGAAGATGCAACTAGATCAATCTCATCAGTTATCCCCTCAAACACACTCCAGACTCCCCTCCATTGAATTTCTCTTGACTAAAATTCATTCACCCTGAATGATCACTTCTCTAGAATGAGCATCCCCAGCTCTCTTCAATGGGAAATTTTATAGAGATGCCTAGGTCTTCTAAGTTAGTTTTCATTAAATGAGCCACCTCCTCTAATTCCACTTTCTTGGGGAATCATGACCACAAATATAGGGAAGTTTCCACCTGCAATAGTTGGAAGTGGTTTGAGGATGCTGTGACATGTTAGTTTTCTCTCCACCTAGTCTCCTCCACCAATTGACCAGTAAAGACTCTTTTAACAGCTTCCCTAAGCTGTTGTCTCCTCATTTATTTATTTATAAATAAAATATTCTGAATTTACATTAAATATTCTTGACCCCACTGGGTCATCAATTACAACTTAGCATAAAATTTGACACAATGTTCCTCAAATATTGTAAAATTGTTTTTGCAAATTGGGGCATGTGACATACACACCCCCTTAAATTATAACGTATTCCTCGATGTTATTTATTCCTCGTCCTCAGAGTTGCCCTGAAAAAGAATTGGATATGCATCCCGTATATGAATTTCCAATTCTCAGGTGGCTTCCTCTGGACTAAGGTTCTTCCATTGCACCTTCACTTGACCAATGGTGTGGTTCCGAAGTGAAATCTCCCTCTGCTCAAGGATATAGTCTGGTTCCACTAGAAAATCTCCTTCGGGTTCAACCTGCACATCATTCCAGTTAATAACATGAGTAGCATCATGTACATATTTCTTTAATATAGAAATGTGAAAAACATTGTGAACTCTTAAATTCGATGGTAAAGCTAACTGATAGGCTACCTGTCCGATCCTGGATAGTATTTCAAAAGGACAACAATAACGAGGTGCTAGTTTGGCACAACTAACCAACCTCAGAGAACTTTTTTTGGGTCTCAACTTAATGAAAACATGTTCACTTACCTAGAACTCTTTTGGAGTTCTTTTAAGGTCTGCTTGACTTTTTTGTCGATCTTGCGCAATTTTCAGATTACCTTGTACCTGCTTTACAATTACTTCCATTTCTTTCAATAATTTAGGTCCTAATACTAACCTGTCTACCAGATTACTCCGAGATATGGGAGTGTTACATTTCCTTCCATACAGAATTTCAAAAGGACTATATCTAGCTGAAGCTTGATAATTATTATTATAAGCAAATTCTACTAGGTGTAAATAATCTTCCCATTTACCTTCCTGTTCCTTTACATACATTCTTAGTAGATCTTCCAGTACCTGATTTACTCTTTCAATCTGTCCATCAGTTTGAGGATGGAAGGAGGTACTGAAATTTAGCGTGGTATTTAATCCTTTAAACAGAGATCTCCAAAAGTTACCTGTAAAGTTAAGGTCTTGGTCTAAAATTATGACCTTCGGTATCCCATGCAGTCGAAAAATTTGCTTTAAGAAAATATCAGCTATATTTGCAGCTTTATAAGTAGTTTTTATAGGTATAAAATGGGTTGCTTTACTCAATTTGTCAACCACTACCATTATGGAGTCATTTAAGTTCTGATTTTTAGGTAGTCCAGTAACAAAATTGAGGCTAATTATCTCCCATTTCCAGCTAGGAATGGGAAAAGGCTGAAGCAGCCCAGCTGGATGTTGATGTTCAGTTTTTACTTGCTGACATTCAAAGCATCTAGCAATATATTTTGCCAGTTGATTCTTCATGTTTCGCCAAAAATACTCTTTTCTTAACATGGTTATAGTTTTCTAATAACCCGGATGGCTTGAATAAGGAGTTTTATGGATTTCATCTAAAATTAATAACTTAATCTTAGGTACATTAGGTACATATATCCTATCTTTATACAGTAAAAGTCCTTTTTTATTCAAGCTGTACCTTGTACTTAGAATTTCTATTGGATTTTCTTTTTCTTTTCCTTGTAACTTTAGGTAATTTTAATCTTGTTCTATCCCTGCTTTAAGATGTTCTTCCAAATCTATTCTATAAGTGTTTATAACTACTGTAAAATTCAATTTTGCATTCCTACTTAATGCATCAACAAATTTATTTTCTTTCCCTTTAATGTGTTGAATTTCAAAATCATATTCACTTAGAAAAGCTAGCCACCTAGCTTACCTAGCATTCAGGTTAGGTTGATCTAACAGATATTTTAATCCCTTATTATCCGTCATTAAGATAAATTTTCTTCCAATTAAATGATGGCACCGCATGTTTAAAGCATATATGATAGAAGCTAATTCCAAGTCATAGTTTGCATAATTCATTTCATGAATCTTCAATTTCCTAGACTTGTAAGCAATGACATGTCCTTCCTGAGTCAATACTCCACCTAAACAGTCATTGCAGGCGTCAGTACATACTATAAAATATTTATTTTGATCAGCTATTCTTAAAATTGGTGCGCTAGTTAACAAGGTTTTTAACTTTTTAAAACTATCCTCACACTTCTGATTCCACTCAAATTTCTTTCCCTTTTTTTGCAAAGAGGTTATCGGATTAGTGATTCTTGAAACCCTTCGATGAACCTCCGGTAATAACCGATAATTCCCATGAATGATCGGACATCAATTATGTCTTTAGGAACTGGCCAATATTCAATTGCCTTTATCTTTTTGGGATCCACCGAAATTCCTTCTTTAGTCACCACATGACCTAAGTACTGGATTTTATCTTTAAAGAAGTCACATTTACTAAAATTTGCAAAGAGTTGATGTTCTCGCAACTCTTGCAAGACAATTTTTAAATGTTCTTTATGTTCTTCTTCAGATTTTGAATAAATTAATATGTCGTTGATAAACACGACTACAAATTTATCCAGGTATTTATGTATTACATTATTCATTAGAAACATAAAAACAGCTGGAGCATTAGTAAGCCTAAATGGTATGATGACAAAATCGTAATGTCCATATCGAGTCCTAAAAGTTGTTTTAAAGATGTCTTCATCTTTAATTATGACTTGGTGATATCCCGATCGTAAGTCAATTTTTGAAAATACCGTGGCTCCACGTAGTTGATCAAACAGATCATCTATGTGAGGTAATGGGTATATGTTCTTCATAGTCATCTTATTTAATTGACGATAATATATGCATAGTCATAGAGTTCCGTCCTTTTTCTTAACAAAGATGATAGGTGGCCCCCAAGGAGATGCACTAGGTCAAATGTAATTCTTGTCAATAAGTTCTTTTAACTATGAGTTAAGTTCATTTAATTCGAGTATATTCATCCGATAAGGGGCCTTTGAGCTGGGCACTGCACCAGGTACCAGCTCAATGGTAAAATTTAATTCCCTCTTCGGAGGCAGTCCCGGAATTTCTTCCAGAAATACATCAGCATATTCCTTTAGAACTGGTATATCCTCCAATTTTAATTTATCTATATTATTTTGATTTTCTTCATTGGTTACTATTACTGCATAATACTTTCAACCTTTCCTAACAGCTCTCTTAAGCTGCATAGAAGAAATATGCCTTACAATTGTTTTCCTAGGGATTCCCTTTACGCATATTAATTTTCCATCATTATTTATACAAGTAAAGGTTTTATCAAAGCAATTCAAGATCACCCTATGCTGCTCTAACCAATCCATACCAATTAATATGTCGTATGAACCTAAAGGTAGTACATTAATCTTAACAAAAGTTTCAAATTGATCCATAGTTACTGCACAATTCTTTACAAAGATAATTACCTTTCTCTTTGCACCAGTAGCTGATCCGTAGGACCTCAACTTTAGTGCATTAAAAGTTTGTTGTAAAAGAATGCGATCAACAGGTTAATTAATGGAACAACATTAACAGAAATTAAATGCTCAGAACAGGAATGAAAACCACAGCACTGATAGACATATACAAGGAAGAAAACACAAAAACAGAGTCACAAAAGAGGTTGATAATGGAGTTCACCCCCTCCACTGGGCTACGTCTCTAGGTCCCTCTCCAATGGGTACTGATCCAATTAAAGGTTTTAAAATGGTACAAATGGTTCTGGACTCTGCAAATCAATTTCAGCAGTATGGACAAAAGTCTTCAAGATCTCCTCTCTGAAAGTTACAAAACTGGACTTCAACAGACAAAAGAAGCCAAGTTATAACTAAGAATAGTCGACTTCAAAAGGAACAGAAAAATGCTCTCTCCAAGCTTCTCATCACAGAGAAAACGTTGCACTGCGCTCTGAACAAAGTCCTCTAATCATTCCCCCCGGAACCATCCCTGGTTCCTCCTCTTTATTACTCATCTTCCCGTTACAAATGAGCCAAAATGTTCAAAGAAATGCGACTGTTCACATCCTCCTTCCAAATGCCAACTTATTGATCATAACAGGCAGTTTCCACATTTCTGAAACCGTTGCATCAGGCTATTCATATGCCTTTCAAAACTATCCCAACTGTGGCATAACTGCCAAGAAAATATTTTCCAAACTGTTACAAATAATCTGTGCCATGCGCATTGCAGTGTGTTTAAATCGGAAGTTTTAGTCATCTGTGCTACCGCCATTGTGGAAGAGTGATAAGCAATGGGATCCAATGGTCTCAATCGACTGTCTTTTGGTTTTTTCAAGTCGGAAGTTTTTTTACTTTGGTTTTCACAGTTGCAGCTCCCGTTCCGCTCTGACTTCCTATTCGTCCTTTAAGTTTACGTCATTGCGGAAGGGGAAATGCTTGTGAGCCCCATCATTGCGGAAGGGGAAATGCTTGTGAGCCCCGACGTTGCAGAAGGGGAAACGCTCGTGAGTCCCATCGTTGTGGAAGGGGAAATGCTTCCGACCTCCGATTTTGCGGAAGGAGAGCTCTTCCGACCTCCGATCTTTGTGTTTTCCGTCGTTCGATTTTTCACCCGCGGCTGCTTTGAACCATTGTACCATATTGGATATTTAACAAGGAATAATCCGCTAGATAAATCCTCCCCATTGGAGAGATTTTGGACCACCAAAATCCTAAATTATTCTGTAAGTAAGTGAGGGTAAAGTTCCCTCACTTTTCCCATCTCCATCCATCTTGCTTTGCTAGGATGCATTCCTTTCATCCCCACTCGAAGGTACTCAGCATTCCCCCTTCGTGAAGGCCTTACATTTCTGTCAAGAATAACATCATCCTGCAACTGATTCATGTATTCAGGTGCCATATCATCAACTGAAGGAATATGTATGTTAGTTTCCTCATCCATGATCATAGGAGGCTCATACAATTTAAGATTCTCAACATTGACAACTGAATAAATTTGCATGTATGGAGGTAAATTCAAGTGAAAAGCATTAGTACCAATCTTTTCCAAGATCTCAAAAGGACCATACCTGATAGGCTTAAGATTTTTACCTTCACCTTTCATTCTTTCTTTGGTGATGTGTAACCAAACTCGGTCACCAACCTGGAATTGATGATCAATTCGATGCTTGTCATGCCTGGCCTTGTACTTCTCCTGGCTCTTCTTCAACTGTTCTTGAACTGCCTATTGTACTGCTTGGATTCTATGAATGAAATTTAAAGCTTTATTTGCATCATGATTTCCATCCACTGCATCTTTTCCAAAAGAGAAGTCCATCAGTGTTTTTGGCAGATAACCAAAACAAGTTTCAAAAGGAGATTTATTCGTGGAAGAATGAATGGCCTGATTGTAAGCATGCTGTATATACTGTAACTTCTCATCCCAAAGTTTAGGATGTTTACTACAATATCCTCTGAGTAGCTGAATCACTATTCTATTTACTACCTATATTTTCCCATCGGTCTGTGGATGAAAAGTTGTACTTTTCTTAAGTTTGGTATCCATAAGCTCCCATAAAGTTGACCAAAATTTTCCCAAGAACCGGGAATCCCGATCATATATAATAGACATGGGTAGCCCAAAATGTACCCAAACATTTTGAAAGAATAAAAGAGTTGTTTGTTCAGCAGTGATCTACTTGTTACATGGCATTAAGATACACATTTTGCTGAATCTATCCACAACAACATATAAGTAATTATGCCCTTTTCTAGACATAGGTAGTCCTCCTACAAAGTCCATAGAAATGCTTTCCCAAGGACGAGAAGAAACTAAAAAAGGAGTGTACAAACCCAATTTCCTATTGCTAGGCTTACTTGTTGCACACATAACACAACCTCTTATATATTTAGCTACAGTTTCTTGCATTTGAGGCCAATAACAATGATTCTGCAATACAGACAACATTTTACTTACACCAAAATGTCCCGCAATCAATGAACTATGTGCTTCTCGAATCACATGCACTCTCTCTTTCTCTGGAATACAAAGTTTACCGAGATGATACAAGAGTTGATTATGCACATAATAGTTCTCTTCTTGTTTACCATGTATTAGTGATGCATATACTTTCTTAAAATCTTTATCTTCTGCATACTGTTCAATATAACTTTCATGTGTTAATGAACTGTTTTGAAGAATGATTGAAGCATTTGTAGGTGGCCTTGATAACATGTCTGCTACTTTATTATGAATTCCCTTTTTGTACTTAATAATGAGATGAAACTGTTGTAAGAACCCCATCCATCTTAAATGCCTACATTGTTGTATTTTAGTTTGAGATTGTAAATATTGAAGTGGCTGGTGATCAGTATGTATGATTGTTTCTTTTCCCATGATATAATGTTTCCACTTCTTCACACTTGGTACTAAAGCATACAACTCTTTGTCATAGGTCGGATAGTTACTTACCGCAGTACAGAATGTCTCTGAATGGTAACAAACTGGCTTCCTTCCTTGCATCAAAACGGCTCCCATGGCAAACCCGCTGGCATCGGTTTCGATCTCAAATGGCTGCTGCAAATCTGGAAATTTCAAAACTGGTGTTGTGCTAATCTTTTCCTTCAAAGTGTCGAAGGCTCTTTGATGCTTGCCTCCCCACTAGAAAATTTCTTTAATGCTTGTCAACGCATGTAATGGAGCAACAATGGAAGAAAACCCAGAAATGAATTTCCTCCAATACTGAACCGCACCCAGAAAACTTCTGATTTCAGTAACGGTGTTAGGCCGTGGCCAGTTTATAATGACAACAACCTTGGCTGGGTCCACTCACAGGTGGCATCGACCAATAATATGGCCTAGATATACTAAAGAAGTTTTAGAAAATTCACATTTGAAATTTTTTACATAAAGATTTTCCTTTCTCAGTACATCTAAAATTTTCTTCACATTTACAACATGCTCTTCCCAAGTTTTGCTAAACACAAGGATATCATCCAAGTATACAATTACAAAATCATCAATGAATGAACGAAAGACATCGTTCATGATCCGCATGAAAGTAGCCAGTGCGTTATAGAGCCCAAAAGGAATCACAAGCCATTCATACAAACCTTGTTTCGTTTTAAAAGCTGTTTTCCAAGCATCATGCTCAGCAACACGGATTTGATGATACCCACTACGCAGATCCAATTTTGTAAAGTAAGTTGCATGTTTCAACTGATCAAGCAAATCATCAATGCGAGGGAGAGGATACCTATTTTTAATGGTGATTTTGTTAAGGGCCCTGTAGTCGATACACATCCTCCACGACCCATCCTTCTTCGGAACCAAGACTATAGGAGAGCTGCAAGGAGAAGTGCTAGGGCAAATGACCCCCTTCTCAATCAGCTCCTGAACCTGCTTCTTGATCTCCTCATTCTGCATTACAGACATCCGGTACATGGCTATGTTCGGGAGTGGCACATCCTGCTGCAAATGTATCTCATGTTGAATCTCTCTCTTCGCTGGTAACACCTTCGGATCTTGAAACAAGTCATCATACTCAGAAATGATGTCAATCAGTTCATATTTATGCTTAGGGTCACATTCTTCAAAATATTTAGAGACTTCATCATTTTTCATCTTAACCATCATCAACACAAAATTCTTACTAGCATTTACCAACCTCTTCATTTGTCCTGCAGAGACTATTGCTAGATTGGTTTTTATCTTATGTGCTCATACAATATATTCCATACCTTGTTTAAAAAGATGATACTTATTCTGCTCTATATAAAAGACTGCTTTCTGGTCATACAAATATGGAATCCCAAGTACAATTCCACAAATGTCAAGTGGTACTACATACAATTCTACCTCATCCCTAAACTTTTCAGTAATTGCAAACTTTAATACAAATTTCCTTGTAACTTGCAATCGTGTATCTTTAGTAACCCAACCTAGAGGATAGGGCTTTTCATGAGGCAAAGTAACTAAATGCAATTTCTTAACCACTTCTTCTGATATCAGATTTACTTGTGAACCACTATCAAACAATGTATCAATCTTTGTGTGATGCAATGACACGAACATGAAACAGTGCACTTCTATCTTTATCATTTTGCTTAGAAGTAGATGGTAGAATTGTACTTGAACTAGAACTTGATTGTGCATCAATGGGAAGTGAGATACTTTTATCCTTACCTTGGATTCCGACAGTTGTAACCTTTGTTTCATCACCTGATTCGGATCCCAAGTCTTGAATAACTGCTGCAGTAGCTTTTTCTTTTCCTTTGTCTTTGTTTCCTCCGTACTTATTTGGCCTTAACTCTGGATGAAGATTCCAACACTTAGATACATCATGTCCCTTCTAACAATGCGAACAGGTAGGATTTTCACCTTCTTTCTTAACAGTAACCATCTTCTTTTTCCCATTATCTTTACCTTTTGATTTGCTGTCAAATTTAAATGACTTCTTCACAAAAGTATCATTAGCATGCTTACCCCTGGCTTCTAAATGGGTAGCTTGAACACATACATCATCCAAATTACTGGGATTAAACATCAACAAGGTATGTTTCAAATAAGAATGCATGCCACCAATGTACTTAAGAAGAGTTTCTTGTGTATCTAATGAAACATTCAATCCAATAGACCTCGTTCTGAATTCATGAGTATAATCTTGAATGCTTTGTCCTTTAGCTTGTCTAAACATTTGCCAATTCATGGTTAATTGTTGCATGTGACCTAAAGGATAAAATTGATTTCTTAATACTTCAATGAATTCATTCCAAACTGAAATAATTTTACCATTCTTTCGAAGATCTTGCTGAATCTTGCTCTCCCACCAAGTAAGAGCCATTCCAATCATTCTCAAAGTGGCCAGTTGAATCCTGAAAGGGTCATCATTAATTCCCTGCACCCTGCAATATACTTCAAGCTGCTTGATCCAATTGTCTAATTTTTCAGCATCTACATCTCCATTATAAATAGGTAATTCAAATTTTACATCCAATTTGAAATAAGGCATATTAGGACTTGCATTATTTGAATGAGAAGTATGAGAAGAAGAAAAAGTCTTATTAGTGTCAGGAGGATCACCATCACCTCCTACTCCTTTACCCTTTTCTTCCGGATTCACCTCTGCACCTCTGGATGAAGTTCCTTCTTCTTTCTTCTTCCTTTCTGCTCGCTCATCGAGTAGAATTTTCATCATGGATTTCATGCTCATAAAAGCCTCCAGAAACTCAGTTTTAGAAATGACAGGTTTTTCTCGTTCTGTATGTCCTTCTTCTTCCCCTCGTAGAGAAGACATGGTTCTTGAGAATGTTCTCCTGGAGCCAATCTCAGGATCTCCTTCAACTAATTCTCCTTCACCAAGCTTTAACCTGGACCTGGTAAGCATTCACAAACTTGCACAATAGTCAACCAGCTCTGATACCATAATATGATCCGTAGGACCTCAACTTTAGTGCATTAAAATTTTGTTGTAAAAGAATGTGATCAACAGGTTAATTAATGGAACAGCATTAACAGAAATTAAATGCTCAGAACAAGAATGAAAACCACAGCACTGATAGACAGATACAAGGCAGAAAACACAGAAACAGAGTCACAAATAGAGGTTGATAACGGAGTTCACCCCCTCCACTGGGCTACGTCTCCGGGTCCCTCTCCAATTAAAGGTTTTAAAATGGTACAAATGGTTCTGGACTCTACAAATCAATTTCAGCAGTATGGACAAAAGTCTTCAAGACCTCCTCTCTGAAAGTTACAAAACTGGACTTCAACAGACAAAAGAAGCCAAGTTATAATTGAGAATAGTCGACTTCAAAAGGAATAGCAAAATGCTCTCTCCAAGCTTCTCATCACAAAGAAAACGTTGCACTGCGCTCTGAACAAACTCCTCTAATCGTTCCCCCCAGAACCATCCCTTGTTCCTCCCCTTTATTACTCATCTTCCCGTTACAAATGAGCCAAAACGTTCAAAGAAATGCGACTGTTCACATCCTCCTGACAAATGCAAACTTATTGATCATAAGGAAGTTTCCACATTTCTGAAACCGTTGCATCAGGCTGTTCATATTCCTTTCAACGTTATCCCAACTGTGGCATAACTTCGAAGAAAATCTTTTCCAAACTGTTACAAATAATCAGTGCCATGCGCATTGCAGTGTGTTTGAATCGGAAGTTTTAGTCATATGTGCTTCCGCCGTTGCGGAAGAGTGATAAGCAACGGGCTCCGATTGTCTCAATCGGTTGTCATTTGGTTTTTTCAAGTCGAAAGTTTTGTTACTTTGGTTTCCATAGTTGCGGCTCCCGTTCCGCTCCGACTTCTGATCCGTCCTTTAAGTTTCCGTCGTTGCGAAAGGGGAAATGCTTTTGAGCCCCAACGTTGCGGAAGGGGAAATGCTTGTGAGTCCCGCCGTTGCAGAAGGGGAAATGCTTGTGAGTCCTGCCGTTGCGGAAGGGGAAATGCTTCCAACCTCTGATGTTGCAGAAGGGGAGCTCTTCTGACCTCCGATCTTTGTGTTTTCTTCCGTTTGATTTTTCACCCGCGGCTGCTTTGAACCATTGTACCATATTGGATCTTTAACGAGGAATAATCCATCATATCAGTAGCTAACTGAACTAACCAAGAACTTGCACACTTTTCAACTGGGAGTTCACACTTTTCTACCAAGTTAGGAGAAATATAGCTTAAACTAGCTCCTGGATCAATTAAAATAGATATGGGTGTTTGATTTATCTTACCTTCTACTTCCACAATGGAATTTTGATAGTATTCTTGTCGATTCTCCAAAGTTGTATTGATCCTGGGCATAGTCCTCGCTAAATCACCAACAGTCATCTCCTCTTGTATTGTGTGGATATTGCTGACAGTCTTTTTTCAATTGGGACAAACTGAGGCATAATGTGGACCATTGCATTCCCAACACTTTATAGGTTCTTTTCATTCATAGTTCTTTGTGTAATTATTGTGATTGTTAGACGACTCTTTATTCTTTTGATTGTTCTAATTGTTCTGTGAATTATTCTTATTCCCCTCGAAATTCTTATAAGAAAATTTTCTGGTATTATTATTTTTGGAATTTCGATTAGGCACAAACTCTTTCTTCTTTTGATCAAAATTATTATTCCTTTTGGCCTTCCAATTGGTCATACTCTCCATTTTACGATTCTGTTCAGAACAGAAATTTTCTTTCCTCATGGATTCTTCCAGGGTTTTCGGATTGTCAGACTCAATCCTATCCTTTATGTGATAAGGTAAACAACTGAGAAACCGTTGTACCTTCGGTTTCTCATCCACAATGTGTGGCACATACCTAAGCAGACTTAGAAACTTACTGTTCAATTCTTTCATATTCATTGTACCTAGTCTTAGCTCACAAAATTCTTTAGCCCTTTCTTCATAGTACTGTTCCAACAAAATTTTCTTTTTGAAGTATTTCTTGAATGGACTCCAATTTATGTTCTTCTCTCTTATACCTTTCACTCTCTTTAAATCTTGCCATCATATATCAGCTTTCCTTGTAAGATTATAAATAGCCATCCTAGCCTTTAACTGGTTAGAATAGTTATAAATATGGAAGTACTTCTTCATCCCGGATAACCAGGATTTCGTTTCCTCCCCCTTTTCAGTTTCTCCATTAAATGTTGGAGGATTGATCTTCTTAAACTCCCCAGAGATTTCTTCATAAGTTTTATATTTTATTTTCCTAGTATGGTGGTTATCCTCAATATTGTCACTACTATAATGAGAGTTATGTTGATCACCAAATACTTCGGAAGATGAGCTACTTCAATTTTTAATCTATTTAGTATTTTTATACTTATGTTGATAACTTATATCTTCCAAATCAGCTCTTTTACCCTTTCCCTCAGTATGAAATCTTTCCATTAAGATCTGATTCAGCTCCTCCTGAGCTCTCAGAATCCTCTCCTTTTCTTTCTTAACAGATTCCATTTCAGATTTTAATTCTTTTACTGTTTGTAATAGTTCTGGAGAATTAGTGGTTATGTATTCTTGTATAGGTTCTCTTTGTAGATGATATTGTTCAGTATAAGGAGATTACTCTTCCACATATTCCTCCAATCCTTCCATAGCTGTCGTTAAACTCAAAAAATAACATCAGCAAAATGATTTAAATTTACTATTCCATACAAGCAAGTCGAGCTTCATCAAGGCCTAGTGTTTGAACCTTGTGCTCTGCTACCACATGTAATAACCCAAAATTTCATAAAAATTTAAAATTTTTAAAGTGACATAAAATGTCTTAGATCGAAGTCTAGTAACCATTAGCGGTTAGCAAAAAATCGGAAACAGTTTAACATTTTAAGGATTAGTTTCAAGTATAGAAAAACTAATACAACTTTAATTTTTATAAGTCATAGAAAAAGGACTTGCATTTACTTGCTGCTAGCTGTACTGATGATTTAATTTTTACAAGTAGGTGAGAAACCATGTTTAAAAATAGGACTTACTTAGCATTCTGCTAACTCAAATGTACTGCTGGTTCTTACAGGTTCAGCAGGGAAGCGTATGATCAAGTAGGAGTTTATTTTGAATTATGTCAAGAAGTACTTCTTTAGCATGATAAGATGCTAGTATATTAATTGATTATTAATATGCAAGACTCTGATGAGGTAAAAGTAAATTCCTTCATTGTTTTGGATCTATAATAGTATTTATAATTAAGCCATAATGACTTTTATCCTTAACATAATTAATGCCATTTACAAGAATGAGTTCTTCCAAGGTTTCTTTCTATCGTAAAGATTATGATACCTAGTCAATTATAGATTCTTACAGTGAGTCATAGAGCTCATGATCTTGGCATATAATTACTTCTACTGTATCATGATCTTACTGCTATTGTCATGTTTAATACTCAAATGTACTACTCTTGATGTATGAACATAATCCTATGTTTTTCAAAGGTAAAGTTTACCACGCAAAAATTAGTTACTTAAGAGAAACTTTTTCAGTAAGGTCAAACTTCAGTCTTGTTGAAGACTCCTTCATTTATCAGCATCAAGTCTTTATGTGGAGAAGTTTAGAGCTCTTCAATTTATAAAAAAATATTGTAAATAACCACATATCTCTACTCTAATTCTCCTTTACTACTCGTGAAACAATACCAGCTTGTTTGATTTGTTTGCAATTATGATTATCTTCTTGCACTGCTAGTAGTCAAGCTATGTACATTGTATTGAGTTTATAATCATGATGCAATTGATATTGTAATGTTAAAATTCTTTACTGATTTATAATTTACAATATTAGGCTATAACAAGAATACTAACTTGTAAGCTAAGGTAGTTTTACTACCTAACAACTACTATCATATAGTCGAAACTAAAGGTAAAATACATTATAAGTTTGTGTTCCTATAATATACTAGTTCCAATACATGGTCTAAAAAATAGCATGATTGACATTGTAAGCAATCATATGAACTATCCAAATGATCGATGGCAAGTTGACATGATGCACAATCATATGAAATGTTATATTATGGTCAATAACATGATTTGTATTATTGGCAAATGACATGCACTTTTAAAATATAGTCAATAGCATGGTTTATATTATTGGCAATGATATAATTTAAAATCAAATGTGCGGCATTGACAATAGAACTTCAACTCACACTTGGTTAAATTTTTGGAAGGGCATGTGTACAATCCTCATCCATGCATTGGTTGACTTAAAACGAAAGAAACCCTACTCCTTTCCATTTGGCTCCGAGGGTCTGTCTTCCTGGAGGCTACGCTGTGGGACTCCTTGCAGCCATGAGAGGCATGTTCCTTCCTTGTTTGTTGGCTCTGTAGTCTGCATTACTATGCAAAGTGGTTTAGGTATCATAGTTTGTATTTTTGGTTTCTCTTGTGAGTAAAGAACCACTGTGTGAGTGGTTTGAGACTTCTTAAAGTGGCTCGAAGCCCGTAAATGGTTTTATCCTGTGAATGCTCGTTCCTTTCCTCAGCATCGTGGAATTTTGAGACTGTCTCCTTGATGTCTCTATCGCGTAGTTGGCATAAGGGTTTGCTTGCCTCTCAGTTTAGTTCACTCGAGCTGGTGGTTGTTTTCTTCTCGGCTCTAGATTCTTTTTACTCACATGTATACATTTTTACTCTGCTCACATTCATTTTTGCCATTGATTTACTAAGTTAGGGTTTTCTTATAACTTATGAATAGAGTTTGATTTATGTTTGGTTCTATTTTCTTGCAGGATCCTATTGACAGCTCCAGACTTTGAATGGAATGCAAGCTCATGCTTCAGTGAACTTCGTGGGCTTCCAACTAGTAAGCCTAGGTCTCATCGTGGGCTCTCCCTGCTTGCGATATGGGTTGTTGGATGAAGGTTCTTGTCATTGGAAATATGGCTTCGGATTATTCATTGGTTAAGATGTTTATTTTGTTTTTTAATACCCATATTTTAATTGAAAACCCTTTTGGTGCTTCGATGGGTAACACAGGCTCTTGAGTCGTGATGTGTATGTGGTTTCTGTTAAACAGTTTCAGCCTTACGGCTTAATGATGTAATGCTATTTGTTTAATACTATAAAGAAAAACTCTTTTATGCTCAGAGATTTTAAAAGACCTCTGTCTTGTTCGCTTCAGTTTCTCTTTTACATTTGAACTTTAAGAAAAAGAAGACGGTGGACTGGGTTTTATTCATCCTGTCAGTAATGTATTTTATTTACTTTTAATATAAAATACTTATGTATATTTGGTTTATTTAGCAGGTTGGGGTTTCGACCCATCGTTTCTACATGCTATATGCCTACCTTTGATTAAAGATTTATAATGAGAAAGGTTAAAAAGTAATGGTTTACTTTGCTCAGGATTTACATATATATCGTATTTATTAATTCTCTATATTTATAATTATTTTTAAGCTCTGTTTAGAAGAGATTGTTAATTTCTAGAACTTGGCTTTTAAGGGCTAAAAGAAATACTGTAAACCCTACAGTTTATGAAATTCTTGTTTCTACTTATAGTATTCTTGACTCTGTTTTTCAGAAATAGAATAGTGAAAGATTATATGACTTACAATTATAAGTATGATGCTAACTCTGTATGAAATGAAAAGATTCTAAACAGTTTCGCTTCTAGTTTTTAGTCAAGAAAAATACTTAGGTTTCTAGTGCATTATACTTGAAAACTAGAGTATTATTGACTCACAATAATTTCTACAAAAATAAAATAAAATAAAAGGATTATAAAAGAATCCCTAGCTCCTAGATAAGACACACTCTGGTCTATAAAGTTAATATTTATCAACTGTTTTATTATTTCCTTTTTACATGTTATCTCAAATAGTAGTTGTTTACTTTATTACTGTTAACTATAATATCTTTATTTTCTATGAGTATACTAATACTAAAATAATAATAATATTTACTATTTTCTTTATACCTGTGTTTCCATTTAGTTGGATGAAGTAAAGATAAGTGCAAACAAAACATAGTACTGCTATTCAGTGAAATTCATAAACATTTAAGTACAATCTATTTCGATTTACATTCAAATAAAAGAATCATATCTACCATTTACATTCCAATAAAAGAATCATTTCATTTACCTAAGACAATCCAATTGTGCTAGAGTACGACCTGAATCCAGGTGTGGAAAAACACAGCTTGGAAAATTATTTTCTATCTATTTCACTTATTTACATAACCATTGCCATTTCTACTATAATCTATAATTTTACTAAAATTAACATTACACAATTTACTTTTGATTTATAAACCCTAAACACTAACATGCATGTAATCGATAAACTAAAAATTATTTAATTGAAGATAGTAAAAATTAAATAGAACCTATTGAGGACAAGATGACAACAACTTAAGGAGGTTTTTCCTCCCAACCAAACTTCTGGAGAGCACTCAGACAACGCTTCCTTAGGACCTGCGATCTTTGTTCCTTGTCTTCTTGGATGAGAACTGGGTGGAGAATGCAACTATAAAACCTCTGTCACCTTACTGGTCCAATTACCTCAGTAATAAAAATCTGCTCTCAGCAGTATGATGTTCAGCTTAGAATATGCAACTACATCAATATCAGCAGTTATCCCCTCAAACACACTCCAGACTCCCCTCCATTGAATTTCTCTTGAGTAAAATTCATTCACCCTGAATGATCACTTCTCTAGAATAAGCAGCCCTAGCTCTCTTCAATGGGAAATTTTATAGAGATTCCTACGTCTTCTAGGTCACTTTTCATTAAATGAGCCACCTACTCTGATTCCACTTTCTTGGGGAGTCATGACCAGAAATATAGGGAAGTTTCCACCTGAAATAGTTGGAAGTGGTTATGGGATGCTTCCAGATGTCAGTTTTCTATCCATGCACTCTCCTCGAGTAATTGGCCAGTAAACACTCTTTTAACAGCTTGCCTAAGCTGTTGTCTCCTCATTTATTTATTTATAAATAAAATATTCTAAATTTACATTAAATATTCTTGACCCCACTGGGTCATAAATTACAATTTAGCATAAAATTAACACAATGTTCCTCAAATATTATAAAATTGTTTTTGCAAATTGGGGCATGTGAAATACACACCCCCTTAAATTATAACATCATCCCCGATGTTATTTATTCCTTGTCCTAAGAGTTCCCATGAAATAGAATTGGATATGCATCCTGCATATGACTCTCCAATTCCCATGTGTCTTCCTCTAGACTAAGGTGCTTCCATTGCACCTTCACTTGACCAATGGTGCGGTTCTGAAGTGAGATGTCCCTCCACTTGAGGATACAATCTGGTTCCACCAGAAAATCTCCTTCATGTTCCACGTGCACAGCATTCCAGTTAATAACATGAGTAGCATCATGCACATATTTATTTAATACAAAAATGTGAAAAACATTGTTAACTCTTAAATTCGGTGGTAAATCTAACTGATAGGCTACCTGTCCGATCCTAGACAGTCTTTCAAAAGGACCACAATAACGAGGTGCTAGTTTGGCACAACTACCCAACCTCAGAGAACTCTTTTTGGGACTTACCTTAATGAAAAAATGTTCACCTACCTGGGACTCTTTTCGAGTTCTTTTAAGGTCTACTTGACTTTTCTGTCGATCTTGCGCAATTTTCATATTACCTTGTACCTGCTTTACAGTTACTTCCATTTCTTTCAATAATTCAGGTCCTAATACTAACTTGTCTACCGGATTACTCCCAGAGATGGGAGTGTTACATTTCCTTCCATATAGAATTTCAAAAGGACTATATCTAGCTAAAGCTTGATAATTATTATTATAAGAAAATTTTACTAGGTGTAAATAATCTTCCCATTTACCTGGCTATTCCTTTACATACATTCTTAGTAGATCTTCCTTCATTTTTTTGGATCTATGACAGTATTTATAATTAAGCCATAATGAATTTTATCCTCAACATAATTAATGCCATTTACAAGAATGAGTTCTTCCAAGGTTTCTTTCTATCGTAAAGATTATAGTACCTAGTCAATTATAGATTCTTACAGTGAGTCATAGAGCTCACGATCTTGGCATATAATTACTTCTACTGTATCATGATCTTACTGCTATTGTCATGTTTATTACTCAAATGTACTACTATGAACATAATCCTATGTTTTTCAAAGGTAAAGTTTACCATGCAAAAATTAGTTACTTAGGAGAAAAAATTTCAATAAGGTCAAACTTCAGTCTTCTTGAAGACTGCTTCATTTATCAGCGTCAATTCTTTATGTGGAGAAGTTTAGAGCTCTTCAGTTTATAAAAAATATTCTAAAAAACCACATATCTATACTCTAATTCTCCTTTACTAGTCGTGAAACAATACTAGCTTGTTTGATTTGTTGCAATTATGATTATCTTCTTGCACTGCTAGTAGTCAAGCTATGTACATGGTATTGAGTTTATAATCATGATGCAATTGATATTGTAATGTTACAATTCTATACTGATTTATAATTTACAATATTAGGCTATAACAAGAATACTAACTTGTAACCTAAGGTAGTTTTACTACCTAACAACTACTATCATATAGTCGAAACTAAAGGTAAAATACATTATAAGTTTTTGTTCCTATAATCTACCAGTTCCAATGCATGGTCTAAAAAATAGCATGATTGACATTGTAAGCAATCATATGAAACATTATATTATGGTCGATAACGTGATTTGTATTATTGGAAAATGACATGCACTTTAATAATATAGTCGATAGCATGGTTTATATTATTGGCAATGATATAATTTAAAATCAAATGTCCAGTGTTGACAATAGAACTTCGACCCACACTTGGTTAAATTTTTGGAAGGGCACATGGACAATCCTCATCCATGCATTGGTTGACTTAAAACGAAAGAAACCCTACTCCATTGCATTTGGCTTCGAGGGTTTGTCTGCCTGCAAGCTGCGCTGTGGGACTCCTTGCCTCCATGAGAGGCTTGTTCCTTCCTTGTTTGTTGTCTCTGTAGTTTGCATTACTGTGGGAAGTGGTTTAGGTATCATAGTTTGTATTTTCGGTTTCTCTTGTGAGTAAAGAATCACTGTGTGAGTGGTTTAAGAATTCTTAAAATGGCTCGAAGCCCATAAATGGTTTTACCCTATGACTGCTCGTTCCTTGCCTCAGCATCATGGAATTTTGAGACTGTCTCCTTGCTGTATCTATTGCAGAGTTGGCATAAGTGTTTGCTCACTTCTCAGTTTAGTTCACTCGAGCTGGTAATTGTTTTCTTCTCGGCTCCAGATTCGTTTTACTCACAGGTATACGTTTTTACTCTGCTCACATTCCTTTTTGCCATTGATTTACAAAGTTAGGGTTTTATTATAACTTATGAACAAATTTTGATTTATGTTTAGTTCTATTTTCTTATAGGCTCCTGTTGACAGCTCCAGACTTTGAATGGAATGCAAGCTCGTGCTTCGGTGAACTTCGTGGGCTTCCGACTGGTAAGCCCTGGTCTCATTGTGGGTTCTACTTGCTTGCGATATGGGTTGTTGGACGAAGGTTCCTGTGGTTGGAAATATGGCTTCGGATTATCCGTTGGTTAAGATTTTTAGTTTGTTGTTTAATACCCATATTTTAATTGAAAACCCTTGTGGTGCTTCGCTGGGTAACACAGGCTCTTGAGCCATGATGGGTATGTGGTTTCGGTTAAACAATTTCAGCCTTACAGCTTAATGATGTAATTTTGTTGTTTAATATTATAAATAAAAACTCCGTTATGCTCAGAGATTTTAAAATACCTATGTCTCGTTCGCTTCATTTTCTCTTTTATATTTGAACTTTAAGAAAAATAAGACTGTGGACAGGGTTTTACTCATCCAGTCAGTAATGTATTTTATTTACTGTTAATATAAAAGACTTATATATATTTCGTTTATTTAGAAGGATGGGGTTTCGACCCATCGTTTCTACATGCTATATGCCTACCTTTTATTAAAGATTTATAATGCGAAAGGTTAAAAATTATTGGTTTACTTTGCTCAGGATTTACATTTATATCGTATTTATTAATTCTCTGTATTTATAATTGTTTTTAAGCTCTGTTTAAAAGAGATTGTTAATTTCTAGATCTCTGCTTTTAAGGGTTAAAAGAAATACTCTAAACCCTACAGTTTATGAAATTCTTGTTTCTGCTTATAGTATTCTTGACTCTGTCATTGAGAAATAGAATACTGAAAGATTATATGACTTGCAGTTATAAGTATGATGCTAACTCTATATGAAATGAAAAGAATTTAAACAGTTTCGCTTCTAGTTTTTAGTTAAGAAAAATACTTAGTTTTTTAGTGCAGTATACATGAAAACTAGAGTAGTATTGACTCACAGTAATTTCTGTAAAAAAAAAAAGATTATAAAAGAATCCTTAGCTCCTAGATAAGACACACTATGGTCTGTAAAGTTAATATTTATCAATTGTTTTATTATTTTCTTTTTACATGTTATCTCAAATATTAGTTTTTTACTTTACTACTATTAACTATAATATCTTTATTTTCTATTAGTATACTAATACTGAAATAATAATAATATTTACTATTTTCTTTATACCCGTGTTTCCATTTAGTTGGCTGAAGTAAATATAAGTGCACACAAAACATAGTACTGCTATTCAGTGAAATTCATAAACATTGTAGTAAAATCTATTTCTATTTACATTCAAATAAAAGAATCATATCTACCATTTACATTCCAATAAAAGAATCATTTCATTTACCTAAGACAATCCAACTGTGCTAGAGTACGACCTGAATCTAAGTGTGGAAAAACACAACTTGGAAATTTATTTTCTATCTATTTCACTTATTTACATAATCATTGCCACTTCTACTATAATCTATAATTTTACTAAACTTAACATTACATAGTTTACTTTTCATTCATAAACCCTAAATACTAACATGCATGTAATCATTAAACTAAGAATTATTTAATTGAAGATAGTAAAAATTAAATAGAACCTGTTGAGGACAAGATGACAACAGCTTAAGGAGGTTGTTCCTCCCAATGAAACTCCTAGAGGGCGCTCAAACAATGCTTCCTCATGACCCCCAATCTTTGTTCTTGGTCTTCTTGGATGAGAACTGGGTGGAGAATGCAACTGTAAGACCTCTGTCACCTGACTGGTCCAATTACCTTAGTAATAAAAATATGCTCTCAGCAGTATGATCTTCAGGTTAGAAGCTGCAACTAGATCAATCTCAGCAGTTATCGCCTCAAACACACTCTAGACTCCCCTCCATTGAATTTCTCTTGAGTAAAATTCATTCACCCTGAATGATCACTTCTATAGAATGAGCAGCCCCAGTTCTCTTCAATGAGAAATGTTATAGAGATTCCTAGGTCTTCTAGGTCAGTTTTCATTAAATGAGCCACGTGCTCTGGTTCCACTTTCTTGGGGAATCATGACCACAAATATAGGGAAGTTTCCACCTGCAATAGTTGGAAGTGGTTTGAGGATGCTGCCGCGTGTTAGTTTTCTCTCCACCCAGTCTCCTCCACCAATTGACCAGTAAACACTCTTTTAACAGATTCCCTAAGCTGTTGTCTTCTCATTTATTTATTTATTAAAATATTCTAAATTTACATTAAATATTATTGACCCCACTCGATCATCAATTACAACTTAGCATAAGATTTGACACAATGTTCCTCAAATATTATAAAATTGTTTTTGCAAATTGGGGCATGTGATAGTACACATACTGGCTTAATGAGCTATAAGACATCAAAACACATACATCTGAGTGTACTATATCTAGTATTCCTTTGGCCTTGCTCTCACTGATGGGGAATGTATTCTTCGTATTCTTTCCTTGTGCACATCCTTTGCAAATGTCCTTAGACTTTGCCTGGATCTCTAGAAATATGGAGACTACTTTTCTTTCCATCGATAGTGCTCTGTAGTGCACATGTGCAAGCCTTCTGTGCCATAGTTTTCTTGGTTCAATTGAATCATGAACCAATTCTTGTTCACGTTGTCCCTTTAGCTTATAAAATCCTTCGTCTTATTCTCCAATCATTGTTGGATCCTCTATTGTCTTTCCTCTAAGCCACATCATAACTATGTCCATCGACAAATGAAACCCTAACTACCTTTGCATCTAGTGTAGAGATGGAGAGAATATTCTTCTCCAATCCTGGAACATCTATCAAATACTTCATCTTTAAGGATCTCCTAGAGTCAAGATTGTATGAAGCTTCTCCACTCCCTTTTATAGGGTATTGATAATCATCCCAAAGTTTCACCTTGTGTGGTGACTGATGCTCAAACATATTGATGAATGATTCCTTATATCTCTTCATGTGTTTAGAAGCTCCATTATCCACAAGCCAATCATTGCTTCTATGTGAGATAGTGTCATTAAGTGCTGATATTAGCTCATACTCTTCATCTGAATCATCCTTCTCCCATATGAATCTTTTTGTTTGTTGGTTCATCATCTTCAGCAAAATGACCATAGTGTCTCTTTTTCCTGATGGAACAATCTCTTACAAAGTGTCTGTTTTCATCACAAGAATAGCATCAAACATTGGAAGGATATATTTTGGTATTGTTTTGTTTCTTGTCCTTCTTCTTGTTGTGATGAAGGTTCTCCTTCCTCTCCTTCTTCTTGAAGTTCTTCCTGGTGTGAATTGTGAGAGCTTGATATTCAGTTTCTCTCATACTCTTTTCTCTTGTCACGAGTCGAGCTTCTTCTTGTGCACATTCTTCTCAAATTCTGTTGAAAGAGATTAGCCTCCTTCTTGCACAAATACCATGAATGAATGAGTCCCATGATATAGGGATACCATTCAAGGTAGTCATTACAATTTCTCCTTCTTCGACATTCTCTTCAACTGCTTCAAGTTGTTCTTTTATTTGAGAAACCCTTGTGAAGTAAGATTGTATAGTCTCAGAGTTTTGTATCCTCACATTCTTCAACTAGTTCCTCAAATTCATCTTTTCGTTGATGTTCTTTCCTTTGAACATATTTTTCAAAGCATCGTATACCTCCTTCGGTGTATTGAATTAAGACACATAGGGGATGAGGTGATCCTTAATAGAATCTGCAATGATTCTCTTGGCCTTATCCATGCTTCTGTTATGGGTAGCCTTATCATCATCTTCCTTTGGTTCTATAACTTCTCTAGTGATAAACTAATCCAAGTCATTTTCTTCAAGGATCAGAGAGATTACGTACTTCCATGCTCAAAAGTTATCATCCCCTCCAATATTGTCCTCAATATGAGTATGGGGAGTCATATTTTCAAATCAGAACCTCAAATGGAAGTAACAAATATTTAGATCTTACCGATTTGAGGTGTATGACCTGGTTCTAGAGCTGGTTGACCTAGGGTTTGTTAGAGAAACCTTATTTCTCCAAAATTGGAGTTTGGGAGTCCTGTTTGGACAGAAAGATGCACCACCTTGAGACGAATTTCTCAACAAGGTCACTTTCTGAAACTGAGGTGGGAAGCCACTGAAACTTGATGCCCTAGATCCTATCAGCAAAAGTGACATGGTAAAAAATGAATCTTGTTCAATTTTGAAATGGCTACCACCAAAATATGTTCCTTACTAAGGTGAGTTATCCTACACCTCTTTTATTTATGATCTATGTAGAGAACACCTTGAATTAGGAAGCCCCAGTTTCTGCTGTCGTACAGTTCCTTCGTTCAGAGAGGCTCAAATACCATGTTAGTTTTTCTTTAGATATGATTATTTTATCTAGGATATTTATATGAAAAAATATTAAGTATAGAAAGATGCATAAGATATAAAATATACACGAGACACAAATATTTTCACCGAGGAAACCATAAAGGAGAAAGCCCCACAAACTTCCTAATAATAGTAAGATGATCAAATCTAGTAATAACAAGTATTCAACAACTATCTCTCTCTCCTCCTTTCTCTCTCTATCTCTCTCATATGAACTTGAGAGTGTGAGGTGTGAAAAAATGAGGGAGACCACCTCCCTATTTATACCTTTCAAGTGACTAACCAAACATAAGACTATACCCCACTTGTCTTCCCTTATAGGGCCCACTTCTCCTAGAAAGACTCCAAACACACATTACATGATGTTACATTGGAGACTATTTCCCCAACTTACAATGAATGTTGTACCTCAAGGTTTAGACACAATTACTACATCCCGCAAGGAGGTAAACACATATCCAATGGGGGTACAAAAATATACAATGATAATATATGTCAAAATATCTTATGAAGTTACAAATACATCAACAATTATGTTATGTGTGATTTCTTGAACACTAGTCTTCTATCTTCAACCTTGAAGTAGAGGTTGGAATTCTATTTACTCTTGGTAAATCCCAAGCTCATCAGGAAGCTACCCATCATGTTCTACCATGTCCTTGGCTCTTTTTTCAGTCTATTCAAGGCCTTATTCAATTTGCACACATGGGTATTCATGTCATGTGTCTCGAATACTAATGGTTGCTCCATGTACACTTCCTCCTCTACTGCACCATTCAAGAAAGTTTCCTTGACATCCATTTGGTGTACTTTCCATTTTATAACTGTTGTCGATGCAAGTATGGTACTAATGGAAGTGTACCTTGCCACTGGTACAAATATCTCTTCATAGTCTATGCCTTCTTTCTCTGAGAAGCCTTGTTCTATTAACCTTTCCTTGTATTTCTTGATGTTTCCATCTGCATCATGTTTGATCTTGTAGATCAAATTTGAAGTCACGACAGACTTCTTCTCTAGTCTTGGAACTATCTCCCATACATCATTCTTCATGATCGACTGATATTCCTCGATCATATCACCCTTCCATTATTTTATTTTTTTATCCTCTTCATAGGTGGAATATTCTCTTCCAATGATGTCACATAGCTATTATAGGACTTTTTCCTCTTTCTCTCTCTATGTATTCCTTCTAGAGTGCCACACCTTTCAACTTCTCGTATGAGCTCGCATGCCAATGTTGGTTTCCTCTTGTGGGAGTCCTTCTCAAGGATTGTCTCTACTAGCTCTTGTGGTTGCATCATGTCATGATATTCATGGTCTTCTAGAAATGCTTCTAAAATTTCCATATCTCAAACTCTTTTCTCTTTAGGTTCCTCGACCTCTTGAATAGATATCCTCCTAGATTTGAAGCATGTCAAGTCTTCATCAAAGGTTACATCTCTACTGATGTTGATCTTCTTGAATCCTAGAAAGTATATTCCGTAGGAATTTGATGTATCACTGTATCCTATGAATATACCCTTCCTCCCAAAAGGATCAAGCTTGGTCTTTTTCTCCTTTGAGATATGTATGTACACCAAGAAACCAAATATTCTCATATAGCTAACTTCTGGTTTCTATCCTAAGAAATCGTGATCAGGAGTCTTGTTGTGAAGTACTCAATGATGAGTACGGTTATGTAGATACATTTATGTTCTTGCTTCCTCCTCCCAAAGGTGCATAGGAAGTTATTTTTCATGCATAATTTCTCTTGTTGCTTCCATGATGGTTCGACGCTTTCATTCTACAACCCCATTCTACTCAGCATTGTATGGAGTGCTCAACTCCCTCTTAATCCCAGAATCTCTATAGAGTTCCTTGAAGTCTTATGATGTGAATTATCTTCCATTATCTGATCATATAATCTTAATATTCCTATCAATCTTGTTCTCGACCAAGGATTTATATTCCTTGAACTTACTAAAAACTTCACTTTTCCCTTTCAAGAAATATATCCAAGACTTACGTGAGAAATCATCTATAAAGGAGATACAGTACACATACTGGCTTAATGAGCTAGAAGCCATCGAAACACATACATCCGAGTGTATTATCTCTAGTATTCCTTTGGCCTTGCTCTCACTATTGGGAAATGTCTTCTTTGTACTCTTTCCTTGTGGACATCCTTTGCAAATGTCTTCAGGATTTGCCTGGATCTCTGGAAATCCTGAGACTGCTTTTCTTTCCATCGATATTGCTATGTAGTCACATGTGCAAGCCTTCTGTGCCATAGTTCGCTTGGTTCAATTGAATCATGAACCAATTCTTGTTCGCGTTGTCCTTTTAGCTTGTAAAATCTTTCTTCTTATTCTCCAATCATTGTTTTATCCTCTATTTTTTTTCCTCTAGGCCACATCATAACTATGTCCATCGACAAATGAAATCCTAACTACCTTTGCATCTAGTGCAGAGATGGAGAGAAGATTCTTCTCCAATCCTGGAACATCTGTCACATCCTTCATCTTTAAGGATTTCCTAGAGTCAATATTGTATGAAGCTTCCCACTCCCTTTTATAGGGTATTGATAATCATCCCGAAGTTTCACCTTGTGTGGTGAATCATGCTCAAACATATTGATGAATGATTCCTTATATCTCTTCATGTGTTTAGAATCTCCATTATCCACAACACAATCATTGATTCTGTGTGAGATAGTGTCAGTTAGTGTTGATATTAGCTCATACTCTTCATCTGAATCATCCTTCTCCCGTATGAATCTTTTGTTTGTTGGTTCATCATCTTCGACAATATGACCATAGTGTCTCTTTTCCTTGATGGAAAAATCTCTTACAAAGTGTCCATTTTCATCACAAGAATAGCATCGAACATTGGAAGGATATCTTTTGGTATTGTTTTGTTTCTTGTCCTTCTTGTTGTTGTGATGAAGGTTCTCCTTCCTCTCCTTCTTCTTGAAGTTCTTCCTGGCGTGAACTATGAGAGCTTGATATTCAGTTTCTCCCATCTTCTTTTCTCTTATCACGAATCGAGCTTCTTCTTTTGCACATTCTTCTCAGAGTGTATTGAAATAGATAAGCATCCTTCTTGCATAAATCCCTTGAATGAATGAGTCTCATGATCTAGGGAGACCATTCAAGGTGGTCATTACAATTTCTCTTTCTTCAACATTCTCTTCAACTGCTTCAAGTTGTTCTTTTATTTGAGCAACCCTTGTGAAGTAAGATTGTATAGTCTCAGAGTTTTGTATCTTCACATTGTTCAACTAGTTCCTCAAAGTCATATTTCCGTTGATTTTCTTTCCTTTGAACATATTTTTCAAATCATCATATACTTCCTTGGGTGTATTGAATGAAGACACATAGGGGATGAGGTGATCCTTAATAGAATATGCAATGATTCTCTTGGCCTTATCCATGCTTCTGTAATGGGTAGCCTTATCATCATCTTCCTCTAGTTCTGGAACATCTCTAGTGATAAACTAATCCAAGTCATTTTCTTCAAGGATCAAAGAGATTATGTACTTCCATGCTCGAAATTTATCATCCCCTCCAAGCTTGTCCTCAATATGAGTCTGGGGAGTCATATTTTCAAATGAGAACCTCAAATGGAAGTAACAAATATTTAGATCTTACCGATTTGAGGTGTCCGACCTGGTTCCAGAGTTGTTTGACCTAGGGTTTGTTAGAGAAACCTTATTTCTCCAAAATTGGAGTTTGGGAGTCCTGTTTGGACATAAATATGCACTACCTTGAGATGAGTTTCTCAACAAGGTCACTTTCTAAAACTGAGGTGGGAAGCCACTGAAACTTGATGCCCTAGTTTCTACAAGCAAAAGTGACATGGTAAAAAATGAATCTTGTTCAATTTTGAAACTGCTACCACCAAAAGATGCACCTTACCAAGGTGATTTATCCTAGACCTCTTTTATTGATGATCTATGGAGAGAACACCTTGAACTAGGATTCCTCCGTTTCTGCTGTCGTACAGTGCCTTCTTTGAGAGAGGCTCTAATACCATGTTATTTTTTCTTTAGATATGATTAGTTTATCTAGGATATTTATATGAAAAAATAATAAGTATAGAAATATGTATAAGATATAAAATATACGCGAGACACAAATATTTTCACCGAGGAAACCATAAAGTAGAAAGTCCCACAAACTTCCTAAGAATAGTGAGATGATCAAATCCAGTAATAAGAAGTATTCAAAAACTATCTATCTCTCCTCCTTTCTCTCTCTATCTCTCTCATACGAACTTGAGAGTGTGAGGTGCGTAAAAATGAGGGAGAATGCCTCCCTATTTACACCTTTCAAGTGACTAACCAAACATAAGACTGGGCCCTCACTTGTCTTCCCTTATAGGGCCGAATTCTCCTAGAAAGACTCTAAATACACATTACATGATGTTACATTGGAGACTATTTCCCCAACTTACAATGAAGGTTATACCTCAAGGTTTAGACACAATTAATACATCCCGCAAGGAGGTAAACACATATCCAATGGGGGTACAAAAACATACAATGATAATATATATCAAAATATCTTCTAAAGTTACAAATACATCAAAAATTATGTTGTGCGTCATTTCTTGAACACTAGTGTAAAGATAACCCACCAAGGGGTTATGCAATCCTTGGTAGAACACTTAAAATAAAACAATAAAAACTTTAAACAAAATAATCAATCCACACTCTTCAAAGCATAATACAAGCAGAGATCACAAAGGTCAAATTTAATGAATCAAAGAATGTGCTTCCTTGATATTATAATGGAAGTTAAAAAGTCACACTTTACTACAATGTAGACTAAATGGGGCCTTTAAAGTTTTCCAAGCGAAGGTTTATGTGTCTCCTTTGCAACCTTCAATATCCATGCTTCCATCACTAATGGATATCCTGAAGGGAAAAATTCGAAAAGATTAAATGGCCTCCTTATATTTATGGGATAATTTTTGTAGAGTAATGATGTGTTTATGATATGGAAATTGTGTGTCTCAAATGATGAGACTGGTGTATTTTTAATAGGAACAAGAGTGGTTAAGAGAAAGATCTAGATTGAATGTGTACACTCTCTGTTAGGGTTAACCTTGACTTGAGATCGAGTCAAAGGTGGTTAGGTCTAGCACATGGTTTGGGCACATGGTTTGTTGTAGCCCATGGTATTGTCCCATGGTATTGCATGTGTTAACCTTGACTCAGGATTGAGTCAAAGGTGGTTAGGTCTAGCACATGGTTTGGGCACATGGTTTGGGAACATGGTTTGTTGTAGCCCATGGTATTTTCCCATGGTATTGCATGTGATTAAGCCTTTATAAGGCTTGAGGAGGCTCCATTTTAATTGTACTAGATATGTGTACTGAATTGTATTGGATGTGAATACTATATGGTACTGGATGTGAGTACTGTATGGTACTAGATGTGAGCATTGTATTGTGCTGGAAGAGAGACTGTGAGAGTGTGAAGAGGAAGTGCAGCGGTTTTGCTGCAGGGCGTATCCCTTCATCTTTATGGACTTAAATAAAAGGACTGGCAAATTTGTTTGTGGACGTAGCCCATCATTTGGGTGAACCACATTATATTTGTGTCTCTCTGTAATGTTTAATGTGTTTTTGAATCTTGTTTATTGATTTAACTGTATAATTGTTATTGATTTGTGATCCTGTTTATCTAACAATTGGTATCAGAGCCAAAAGGTCTTTTTGGTTTGTAAACTCGCAGGAAAGAAGGGTTCCTGGTTCGAGTGGGAGCAATGGCGGAAGAAGGAAAGTTTAGGGTCGATAAATTTAATGGCCAAAACTATCAGTTATGGAAGATGCAAATGGAGGACTATCTGTACCAGAAAGATTTGTACCAGAAAGATCTATACCTTTCGTTGGGCGGAAAAGCAAAACAGCCAGCGGCTATGAAGGATGAAGAATGGGAGGTTCTTGACAGAAATGCACTAGGAACAATACGATTGTGCCTAGCTTCGTCAGTGACCTTCAATATTTCGAAAGAAATAACAATAGAGGGTGTGATGAGCGCATTGAGTAAGCTCTACGAAAAACCCTTGGCTTCTAACAAGGTATTTTTAATGAAGCGTTTATTTAATATGAAGATGTCGAAAAGTGGATCTGTTGCTGACCATTTAAATGAGTTTAATACACTTACCAGTTAGTTAAGTTATGTAAAAGTGAACTTTGATGATGAGGTTAGGGCTCTTCTAATCTTGTGCTCATTGCTAGAAAGCTGGAATAGCTTGGTCATGGCTGTAAGTAACTCTGTCCCTAGTTCAAGCACTCTTAAGTTTGATGATGGTGTTAGTGTTATTCTTAGCGAGGAAATGCGAAGGAAAAGCACAGGTGAGACATCAGGTAATGCGTTGACCATGGAGAATAGAGGGAGACAAAAAGAGAGAGGAAGGATCCCAGGAAATTGCGGCAAGTCTAAAAAGGGAAGATCCAAGTCCAGATTCGGAAAAATAGAATGTTGGAACTGCAGTAAGAAAGGACATCTAAAGCAAGACTGCAGAGCACCAAAGAAGAAAGGTGAGAGGCAGCAAGAGACTACCCAGGAAGCAAATGTAGTAGGTGATGTGTTACAAGATGCTTTGATTATTGCATTAGATACTACTAGTGATTACTGGGTAGTAGATTCAGGGACTTCATGTCATGCTACACCCCATAGGAAATTATTTTATGATTATGTTCAAGGTGATTTTGGGCATGTGTTATTGGGGGATGATGAACTATGTAAAATTGTTGGAAAGGGTAAGGTACAAATTAAACTAAATAATGGAAATGATTGGTTGCTGAAGGATGTAAGGCACATTCCTGCTATGAAAAGAAATCTGATCTCAACAGGGCAGTTGGGAGATGGCGGCTGTTTGTCTACATTTGGAGAAACGTGGTGGAAGGTCACTAAAGGATCAATGGTAATTGCAAAAGGAAATAGGATAGGTACGTTATATTTATGTCCTCATAACACTGATTATTCTATTTCTGTAGCTTCCACAGAAACATGTGCAGCATTGTGGCATCATAGGCTTGGCCACATGAGTGAGAAGGGGATGTAGATTCTCCACTCAAGGAAACTGCTTCCAGATCTGAAGTAGGTAAGTTTGGAATTTTGTGAGAACTGTGTTTATGGAAAATAGAAGAGAGTTAGATTTATCAGGGTTGGGAAACAAAATAAGAGTGAAAAGTTAGAGCTTGCCCATACAGATGTATGGGGACCAGCTCAGGTACAATCTCTTGGTGGCTCTCGTTATTATGTTACTTTTATTGATGATGCAACTAGAAAAACTTGGGTTTATTGCATTAGACAGAAATATGATGTGTTTGATACTTTTAAGAAGTGGAAATATTTGGCTGAGAATGAGACAAGAAAAAGGTTGAAATGTCCCAGATCTAATAATGGAGGCGAGTACTGCAGCAAGGAGTTTGACAGTTATTGTTCACACAATGGGATTCACAAAGAGAAGACAGTCCCTGGAACACCCCAAGAAAATGGCGTGTCAGAAAGGATGAATAGAACGATCATGGAGCGTGCAAGGTGTATGAGATTGCATGCAGGGTTGCCCTTACAGTTTTGGGCTAGTGCTGTAAACACTGCTATTTATTTAATAAACAGAGGGCCTTCAAGCGCTTTGGATGGTTGAATTGTAGAGGAGGCATGGACAGGTAAACAGGTAAAATACTCATTTCTGAGAACTTTTGGTTGTGAAGCATTTGTCCATATTGATAAAGATGATAGAACAAAGCTTGAGGCTAAATCCAAGAAATGTAGCTTTATTGGATACGGGGTTGATGATTTTGGTTATCGCTTATGGGATCTTAAAAATAGCAAAATCATTAGGAGTAGAGATGTAGTATTCAATGAAAAGGTCATGTACAAAGATTAGTTGCAGGGAAAGAAAGAAGAAAAGGAAAACACAGAGTACACAGTGCTTGATGAAATCAAAGAAAATGAAGTTCCAAAGGCATCAGAAAATCAAGAGCAGCAGTAGGTACCTGAAACTCCTACAACTGTAAGAAGGTCTACCAGGTTAAGTAGGCCCCCTGAACGATTCTCTCCTTCACTGTATTATTTATTGATGACTGATTCTGGTGAGACATAATGTTTTGAAGAAGCAATGCAAGTAGAAACTAGAAAGAAGTGGGAGCAAGGCATGGATGAGGGGATGGACTCATTGGTAAGAAACCAGACTTGGGATCTGGTTAAGTTGCCTGCAGGAAAAAGGGTATTGCAGAATAAATGGGTTTATAGGTTGAATGAAGAAAATGGAGGAAAGAAGCGGTACAAGGCTAGACTTGTTGTAAAGGGGTTTGCACAAAATAAAGGTATAGACTTTGATGAAATATTTTCTCCTGTTGTTAAAATGACTTCAATTAGAACTATTTTAACTCTAGTGGCGGTAGAATATTTGCATCTTGAACAATTAGATGTAAAAACGGCCTTTCTCCATGGGGATTTGGAGGAAGAGATTTATATGCAGCAGCCACAAGGGTATGAAGTCAAAGGGAAGGAGAATTTGGTTTGCAGGTTGAAGAAGAGCTTGTATGGCCTGAAGCAAGCTCCAAGGCAGTGGTATTTAAAATTTGATAAGTTTATGACATAACAAGGTTATGATAGATGTCATTCTGACCACTGTGTTTATTTCAAGAGTCGAGATAACGGAAGATATATTATCTTGTTATTGTATGTGGATGACATGCTTGTTGCAGGGTCTAACATGCAGGATATAAATGTGCTCAAAATAAAACTAGCTAAATCATTTGTTATGAAGGATTTTGGTGTTGCAAAGCAAATCCTTGGTATGATAATAACAAGAGACATGAAAAATCGCAAATTGACATTGTCTCAAGGTGAGTACATAGAAAAGGTGTTGCAGAGGTTTAGAATGCAGAATGCAAAACCAGTCAGCATACCTTTGGAAATCCATTTCAAACTAAGCAAGCATATGTGTCGAGAGACACAGGAAGAGATATATTACATGTCCAAGATTTCCTATTCATCAGCAGTTGGGAGCTTCATGTATGCCATGGTGTGCACAAGACCAGATATTGCACATGCAGTGGGAGTTGTGAGCAGGTATAGGAATAATCCAGGTAAAGAGCATTGGAAAGCAGCACAGTGGATTCTCAGGTATTTGAGAGGTACCACTTCTCATGCATTATGTTTTGGAGGTTCAGACACTGTTCTACAGGGATATGTTGATGCAAATATGGCTGGTGATAAAGACGGCAGGAGGAGCACCACAGGGTATGTGTTCACTGTAGGTGGAACAACAATAAGTTGGATTTCAAAACTGCAACAGGTTGTTGCACTTTCAACAACGGAAGTAGAGTATGTTGCTGCTACAGATGCTAGTAAGGAGATGATTTGGTTGCAAAGGTTCATGGAAGAATTGGGTAAGAAATAGGAGAATAGTAGGTTGTAAAGTGACTGCCAGAGTGCCATTCATCTTGCAAAGAACTCATTCTTTCATTCAAGGACTAAACATATAGAACTCAAGTACCACTTCATAAGATCTGTTCTAGATGAAGAACTGTTAAAACTGGAAAAGATTCACACTAGCCAGAATCCTGCAGACATGTTGACAAAGGGAGTAACCAGAGAGAAACTAAGTTCCTGCTCGGTTTCTGTTGGCATTAAAGCATGAAGGTGAAAAGAATAAATTTGCTAAGTCCAAGGTCTAGCAAGTGCAGCAGCGGTAGAGTTGTTGCGGTTAGTCACCATGAAGGCACATAAAAATGTAATGGAGCGGTTTGCATGTAAATGGGCATATGGCTGTAAGACCTGGTAAGGCATGCATACCCCTGGTAACTCACCAGTAAAGTCGAGAGATAGACCTAGGTGATAGGGGGGTGTATGTAAGCTTCCTCGGTAAATACTTGAGGGGATTTGGTGATTACTCCAAGTCAAGTTTAAAGGGGGGATTGTTAGGGTTAACCTTGACTTGAGATCAAGTCAGAGGTGGTTAGGTCTAGCACATGGTTTGGGCACATGGTTTGTTGTAGCCCATGGTATTGCATGTGATTAAGCCTTTATAAGGCTTGAGGAGGCTCCATTGTAATTGTACTGGATATGTGTACTGTATGGTACTAGATGTGAGTGCTATATGGTACTGGATGTGAGCATTGTATTGTGCTGGAAGAGAGACTGTGAGAGCGTGAAGAGGAAGTGCAGCATTTTTGCTGCAGAGCATATCCCTTCACTTACTGGACTGAAATAAAAGGACTGGTAAATTTGTTTGTGGACGTAGCCCATCGTTTGGGTGAACCACGTTATATCTGTGTCTCTCTGTAATGTTTAATGTGTTTTTGCATCTTGTTTATTGATTTAACTGTATAATTGTTATTGCTCTGCGGTCTTGTTTATCTAACACTCTCCATCATCTTGAGTGCTTAGTAGAGAAATTAGGGTTTTCGAAACTAGATCTTTAATTAGCTTTGGATCATGATAAGGGTTGTGTCAACTTTTTTTTGTCTCAGTTGTTCTTCAAGAAGTGGGAAATAACAATTTTCTTTTCTTGAAAATTAGTTCTTAGGACTAGGTCGCACCTATTAGGGTAATAGTTCTAACCAAGGTCACATTTTTGAAGGAAAAAACCTCAACTTTTATGGTCAATTGCATAATTTGACTTTTAATTTTTTGAATATTTAATCACTTCCTCGGATCATATGGGTGGAATGAGATGGGAAAATGGCATTTATACTACCACTATGATGTATAAGGGTGATGAAGCTAATGACATTGCTAGGCAGAAAATTTTGGTTGTTAATAAAAGGAGGAAAGGTATAGGTTTGTTTGTTTCTCGTTTTATTATTAATTAGTAGTGCATTGTTTCTCTATAGTATATTTTCATTTTTAAAACTACTCGAAATAAATAACAAGTTTTTCTAGTCAATTTCTTGTATTTTTGTTATATATTTTCTAAAATTTGTCTTCATAAATTCTAACATTAATTATAGAACACACTCATGAGTAGCCTTAATTTTTCCAGTATAAGAATTCTTTTACAGTGTACAATTTATTTACCATAATTTGAAAAAATTTAACCCAACCAGAGCTTACAACCCAACCTATCCTTTTGAACTACCATTTGACATTCCTCTAAACATGATATACACATGCATTAGCTAATAGAAAAATACAAAAGAACATTCCTTCCAAATATGATTTCTTCTTGATCAACAACTTTCATAACCTAGGGAGCAAGTTCTACATATCAACACTTCCGTCTCTTAATTAGTAATGTAATTTATATTGTAGCTAGACATCCTCTTAAAATGTATTTTTTATCATTAGGCCATAAGTCAACATAAAGAGTTACGGGCTTTCCTCCACCACGTCAAGAATTCATGGATATAGTGATGGAGTTTACTATGTTGGACATCTTCCAAAGCAATCAATTATCCAATTTGTATCAATTATCTTTCTTCAATGTTTCTATGATTTTATATCAACTTCTCTTAATGTAGGCAACTTACTGATACTAATGCAACTATTCATTCTTAGTATAATTTAGCTAAATAAATACAGTAGACAACTATTCATTCTTTGTGTTCTTGAGTCACATAAATAGAGTGACTTAAATAAAGTGGAAAATTAGTTTTTTTAAAGTTCTTTTCCGTTCTTTAATTAGATATGTTTTATACCGTCTTAATTAAAAAAAATTATTATTTTATTATTATTATTGAAAAATAAACAAACATTTAAAACAAATATATATATATATATATAAATATACTTAAAAACGATGTTACCAACAAATATTATTATATAAAATTTTTAATTAAAATGAAAGTGTTTTTTTAATTAAGAATGTTAACTTGAATTTTAATAGAAAAAGTTATATATAGAATAGGTAACTCATTTCTGAAAAAAATCTCACTCAAAAATATTTAAATATTTATAAAAAACTTAATATTAATTAATTAAAATTTTAACAAAAATTTATTTCTTATAAAAATAATTTAAATAGTTTAATCCACAAGATGTAGAATAGTTGGTGGTAGGGTATGGTTAAGACGCCCCCTAAGCTAGAAGGTCGCTGGTTCTAATCCCACCAGTCTAATACCAAAAAATCCAACCATGTTAAGGGTTGGTGCGGTCTAGGCCGGGTGCGATCCCTGGGTGATTTTGACGGCTTAGATGCCCCTGGTTGGTGGTTTCTTAGCCAATGACAACCCTTCTAGTCAAGGGGATTCCACCACTTTGCCAACCAAAAATAATAATTTAAATAGTTTAATATTAATTAATCACAATTTTAATGAAAATTCATTTCAAATAAAAGTATTTTAAATATTAGTAAATGAAAAAGTAATTATTAATTAATAAAATCAATTTTTTATAAAAATATATTTACTATCAATAATTAATGAAATTAATTTCTTGTAAAAATAATAGGTGTAGTCTAATATTCTAAGTTTTTAACATTTTATGAGTATATTTTTATTGTTTTGTTTTAATTTATGTTGAAAATGTGTAAACAATCATAGAATCAATATATTAGCTATGAGAATTTTATAATCTAAGTTGGCAATGGGGTATTTTAGGGTGTTCAATTTATTTATGGATCAAAAGTACAATTTAAACATGCATCTAAATTTATTTTTTACCAAATTTTTTTTGTCGGATTCCAACCAAAACCCACGATAAAGTCCAAAGCTTAGAATAAATAGACTATGCCAAAATAATATAGGAGTCACAGAAAGTTGTCACCTTTTCCTAATCTGTTTTGTTATTTACATCAATAAGTTATAGGATTGATTACAATAGGAAGAATGTGTTGGCATGACTTCGATGGGTATAGTCATAATTCCCTTTCTCATGGAGATGTGGATGATATTGGTCTTGTGGCGAGGAGTTCCTATGATCATGACAAGTAACTACAAATTCTGAAGTAGTTTTGCTCTAGTTAGAGTATGGCTATTAACACTCATAAAATAAAGGTTATAATAATCAAATATCAATTTCTCTAGTGCGGGTATGGCTATTAATGCTGATAAAATAAAAGTTATAATAATTAAATATCAAAAGATTGCATGTGATATCTTGGAATGGATCTTCATCATAAGCTTAATTCGAACTATAGAATTGAGGAAAGGGTTAACGAATGGTAGAAAGCTTACTATTGACTTGGAGAATAATTGTAAATCTACAAACCTTTGGCACTGGGATATGAAGAAACTCCTCTTTGAGACTCTTTTAGTGTTTCTATCTTATATGGATGTCAAGTTTGGGGATATGTCATATCTAGACAATCATGGAGAAGGATTGAAAAAATTCAAAAATGTTTATAACATATTTTCCAAAATTTAAGGCAATACACCCTATCCTATCCTCCTCATAAAAGTGAGTCTCTCCTTGGTTGAGAGCATGGCTTACTAATATTTCTTCATACACTACAGTCCTCAGTTGAGATCATGTCTATAACATGGGAGACAATAGGATTTCTAAGATTGTTTCATACTCTAATCAAACCCACCCATGACTTTAAGGGAGGTGAGGAAGATGTAACTCTATAGAATCACCAACTCTAATTTAGAAGATCAAAAGTATCTCTTCTTTTTCACAAGGGTACATATGAAAATCAACATTACTAAAACAAGAACAAACTCCCATGGGCTCAATAGAGAAACAAGGTACTAAACAATTCTTAAAACACCATGAGAAGAAATAATTTTTCATTTTTTTATACAAGATGTTTGAATATAAAAATTCATTTTGCATAGAATTTCTATATACACTGTAAAATATTTATTATAATAAAATGACTTTCCTAAACATTGAGCTTATCACAAGTATTGGTGATTAAAGAAAACCTAGTGATTTTTTAGCCTTTTAAGATCTAATATACCAAAATTAGTCTTATTCAAGGTTTTTCATTACTATAAAAACATTTTTTTTAATAAAATTAATTTCCCTTTTAAATATTAATTAATAAATAATTAAATAATAATTAATAGTAAAAACCATTTCTTACCCCAAAAAATATTTAAATAATAATTAATGAATAATTAAATAATAGTTAATAATAAAAACATTTCTTACCAAAAAAATATTTAAAGTAGTTGATGGAAAACTAAAAATCAATGGATATTAAATTTAATTAAAATAATTTAAAGATTAGTAAATGAAAACTTAAATAAAAATTGATATAATTGTTTGAAACATTAATTACTATTATTATTTAATTGTCAAAATATAATATATATTTTTACCTACTTAAATTTACACAATTATATTTTTTATTTATTAATTAATATATTTATTGAAAATGTATTTAAAAACTAAAAATATATAAAATCTAAACGTGGAAAGCATTTATAATTACTAAATTAGTTGTTTCTGCATCATCTATAATTGTAATTAAACTAATAGTTGTATTGGGTTTTAATTTAAGACACTTACATGTTGCAAACTCTATAAATAAAATTTATATAATAAAATATTATTTAATTAATTTTATTATGTTTAATAAACTAATTTGAATTGTTATTGATTACTTCTATAGGTGTTTTTATTTGATATTAGGGGTAGATTATGATGCATGTTTTTTCTCATAAGGACCAGGATTAGACAAGTGTACTCTCTAGATTGATTCTATGGCGGTGGTTCAAAATTCGAAATAAACAATTATGAAAAAAATATAAAAAGTAACTAGCAACTGAGGAATGGATAAATGGTAACCATGCATGGATGACTCATAGTTGATAACTGGATAACCAACACTTCATGGCAAATAACTAGAAGAATGTGAGATAAAAAAAAACTAGCACACCCATATAGTTTGTGGTTGGATTACATCGATAGAGATTAAATGGTTGAGAGATAGTTATGAAATGGAATATAGTTTGGAAATATTTTTTTATTCCTCGTATTCTTCTAGTTAAACAGGTTCAAGTATGAGTTATCTATGCCTAGTTACATGTTATCACATGCATTCTTCCTATTATCCATTTATCAACTAACAATTGTTTTTATATTATTTTTACTTTTATCTCACATTCTTCTAGTTAGTTGCCATGAACTGTTGGTTATCTATTCATCAGCTATTAGTTATCCATGCATTGCTAAAATTTATCCATTCATCAGCTAGCTACCATTTGTTTTTAGTTTTTTTTATATTCCTTTATAATTGATCATTTAGAATTTTGAACGACTACCATAAAATCAATCTAGACAGTCCACTTGTCCCATCCTCGTCTGTAGATGAAAAAGCATAGCTTGTAGTCCGCCCCAAATCTCAAATAAAAACTTCTATCCACTTAAATACTAGCTCATCCACTTAGTTTGTGGTTGGATCACATCGTTAGGGATCAAATGGTTAAGAGATAGTTATGGAATGGAAGAAAGTTTGTAAAAAAAAAATATTCCTCATATTCTTCTAGTTAAACGATTTCAAGTGAGAGTTATCCATGGCTAGCTACATGTTATCATCAAAATTCTTTTTGTTATCCATTTATCAACTATTAGTTATTTTTTATATTCTTTTTCTTTTTATCTCGCATTCTTCTAGTTATCTACCATGAACTATTAGTTATCTATTCATCAGCTATGAGTTATCCATGCATTTCTACCAGTTATCCATTCATCTCCCAGTTACCAATTTTTTTTATATTCATTTTTTATAACGAATTTTGAACTACTGCCATAAAATCAATCTCGACAGTACACTTGTCTCATCCTCGTTCGTAGATGAAAAAAGGATAGGTCATAGTCACAACAAGAAAAACCATCTTTTAGCACCACAAGTTAGCACCACTTATAGTTTTTGGTGTTAAAGTGGTGCTATTAGCACCACTTACAATTTTGTGGTGCTAAGGTGGTGATATTAGCACCACATATATTTGGTGTTAAGGTGGTGGTATTATTACCACATATATTTTGTTGTGTTAAAATGGTGTTAATGTTTATTGGAAATTATGTTTTTACTCATGTATATTAAGAGAAATGACATGTTGGCAAGTACCATAAAGTGGTTCTAATAATTATTTGTCACATGGACATGTACATGTAGAATTTATTTATGAGGATTTTCACCATAAACACAACCATTTTACAAATAATTATTTTGTAAATCATTTAATTTAATTATTTGTAATTTTTTCATTGGAATGAAAAATCAAGACTAATTTATAAGGTTTTGCACCACAATCCCAACAAATTAAATTTACTATTTTTATACTATTTAAACAAATAAATTCAAGTGTTTTAATTCAATTAACTTATTCATTTTTAATACTAGTTAAAAATAAATATTTAATACTGTTAATATTGACAAACAATAAAAATAATCATTTTTTAATTATTCACATTATAAATTAGTAAGAAGAATTATTTAAATTGAAATTTGATTACTCAATTGAATTTGTTTATGTTGAGCTTATTAAATTTTTTGATGGATAATAGTATCATTATTAGGTTTTACTCACTAATTAGGTTTTATTCACTAACTTAAGTCCATGTTTAGCACCACTTATATTATATGGTGTTAATATGGGGATATTGGCACCACTTATAGGATAGTGTTAAAGTGGTGATAGTATTTGTTAATCCTATTAGAAATGGCATGCCACATCATATATATTAATTATAGAAGTGCTCCATGATACTTTGACAAGTACAATAAGGTGGTCATAAGCTCATTGTCACATTGACATATACAAATAAATTTGTATTATGAGGGTTTGCACCAACCATAAAACAAATTCACAAATAATTATTCTTCTAGATAATCCACTTCAATTATTATTTTTAATTATTATTCAAACAAATATTTTTTTAATACCAACCTTTGCAACATATCTATAACAATTTAATATATATGTATAAGTATAAAAATAATTGATTCAATTGTTTACTTTTTATAATATTGTCACTTAAAATATATATATATTTGAATTGTACAAAAGTATTATTGAAAGATGATGAAAGATAATCAATTTTAATATATTAAGATTATAAAGATGGTGATTAAATTGTTTTGAATTGAAATTATTTGTTTGAATGACATTTTTTATTAGTAGCAATAATTAATTACCAAAAATTTTGATAGGTATTAGTTCCATTAGCAAGACATGAGCATTATTAGAGTTTCGGGGCCCTAGACATGGTCGAGGGAGGAAAATTCTACCTTGCGTCTTAAAGGAATATTCTAAACATATATGTCCGATAAAATCACCTCAAACCACTATACATGCAATTGTGAGGGTATTCTCAGCCTATGTGTGTGGATAGAATACTATTATGAAATTTTGATAAGTACAGATGGGACTAGGAGTCATTTACATGCTTAAGGGAGGAAACCAAGCCTTAGGCACTAAATAATGCTTTTATGCATTCAAGGATAATAAAGATGTATACATATCCAACCACAAGGCATGACTTGTCAAGGGAATCCTTGGCCTTAGACTAGGGATATGGGTGGAATTTGCAAGGTTTTAAGGACTAGGTATGGGTTTTGGGGCCCAGAACATGGACAAGGGAGGAAACATGAAATTTAGATCCTCATTAGAGGAAATTTCAACTCAAAATGGGCCTCCTAAGGAAAATAATAAAATAATATTTATTAATTTTGTAGGAAGAAAAGAAAACAACTACTTTTTTGTTCGTATTTTTGACATATCTCCCCATTTTTTTACTCAAATTTCGATCGGGATATCTCCTTGGGTGGGGAATTAAATTCCACATCCAAAAAGTACCCACTCGGCATACTTTTGATAGACCCTGCTACCCGAAAAACAAGAAATACCTGAAAAAAACATGATGATGATGTCATCATCACATTTTTTTAGGTATTTCTTCCTTTTGGGGTAGCCAGGTCCGTCAAAATTATGCCAAGTGGGTACTCATTGGATATAGAATTCCGCATCCATCGAGATCTCCTGATTGAAATTTGAGTAAAAGCACAAGGAGATATGTCTAAAATACGAACAAAAAAGTAGTTTTTATTATGATACCTATCCCCAAATTTATATTAAAAAATTGTTTAAGACCTATACAGTATTTCAAATTTAAATAAATTTTATTGGATAACACATGACGACATGGAATTTGAATTAGGGTTAAAAGGCCCATTTTGAGTTGAAATTTCCTCTAGTGAAAGTAACTATTTAGGAATCTATGGCCAAGAAAGACACTTCAAATGACTATGCAAGACCATTTGAGTGTATCCTTGACATAATATGAGTTGAGATACCAATTCCATTAGGAGGAGCTGAGCAATAGACATGTGTCTCTATGCCTTTGACATGGTCAATGGAGGAAACATAGGACTTAGGAGCTAAAGGAATATTCTATGCACCCAAAGCCCATATTAATGGCTTGAATCACCACATTCTATATTGAGTGAATCTTTAACCTCTTAGTGAGGATACTAAGTACATTAGAAGGATTTGAATAGTAGATATGGGTATTAGGATTATGAAAATGGCCTACAAAAAAAATATTGGTTGTAGACTCTAAAATAAACTTTTATGCATAGAGGGTCAATAACAACACCTCAACCCACCACAAATTACCTCTGAAAGATTTCCTTCACCTAATAGCTGGATGGTAGTGACATTAAGAAATTGTTCAAGATTATGCATGGATCTTAGAGCTGAGAGAAATGTTGGGGGAGAAAAACTGAAACTTAGGCCATAAAGGAAGCTTCTAGTCATCTAATGCTTAGAGAAACAACTCATTCTACAACATAACACCTCTCAAGGGCATTGTTTTCTTTTGAGTGGGGCTAAGGGAGCCATTGGAATATTTTGAGTATTAGGTATGGATTTCAAGGAATTTGACATGGTTTGGGGAGGAAATGGATTGATATGAATCCAAATAAATATTATAGGTACTCATTTCCATTAAAAATGCCTCAAACCACCACCTAAGACCTCTCAAGGTTATCCCCGACTTCAGGTGGAGATACATGTTCCATTATAACATTTGGGATACTAGGTATGGGTCTCTATTCCTTGAACATGATTGAGGAAGGAAATCTATGCCTTATTCCGTAAAGTAAAGTTATATGCATATAGGTTAAATAAAAATGCCTTGACTAACCACACATCAACCTATCGAGCATATAATTGGCCCAAGTATGTGTCCCAGGACCTTGTGCATGGTTGGTAGACAATTCCTAACACTAATCCATTAAATGCATACTAATGGAATATAGTCCCAAGAATGATTCCTTGAGCTAAAGCACATGACCTCTCAAGGGGATATTTGACCCCAAAATGGTGATGTGGATACCGTTATGAATTTTTTAGAACAAGGTATTGTTCACAAGGCCTTAAACATGGTGGATGGAGAAAACCTATCCCTTAGGACATAAAGGGATATTTTGTGCTTACAATGATAATAAAAATGCATTGAACAAACACAAATGGCCTCTTATAGGTATCCTTCACCTTCAATAGAGCATATTGGAACCTCTATGGTATTTTCAGAAATATGTGTAAGTATTGAGGCCTAAGCCAAGAAAGAGTGATGAAAAATTAACCGCAGTCCTAAAATGTAGTCTATGAAACTCAAGAGCCATGAATAAACCATTAACCTACCACACATGGGTGCTATGTAGGATAGTTGGCCTCTAAGTTTTAATATGGCACCATTAGAATTTTTTTGGTACCAAGGATGGGCCGTGGGATCATAGGAATGAATAAGAGAGGAACCTAAGCCTTAGTATCTAAAAAAATATTTTAGGTATCCTACTTCAAGAACAACACCTTGAAACACCGCACTAGATCTTATGAGAGTATCACCTTCCTCCAAGTTGGGATATGAGTAGGTAGGGCCAACAACATCACATTGAAACATCACACATGATCTCCTAAGGGTATCCTTCAACACCAAGTGGAGATATGGGCACCATTAGGAGTTTTTTAATCTTGAGCATTAGGTTTATTTGTTTAGGTATTAATCATGGTTGGTGTAGGAAGCTAGTGAATTGGGATATATAGGAAACTTTTATGCCTAAAGGTCTGACAATGATGTATCCAACCACCAAAGCTAACCTCTCAAAGGGATATTTTTCTTTATAATCCGAATATGGGCAATGTTAAGATGTTTTTGAGAATAGGTATAGGTCTTGGGGCCCTAGACATTGTTAAGGAATGGAAACTATTCCTTAATACTTAAAGGAAGCTTATAGATATCTATAACCAATAATGACAATTTAACAACTACAATAGACCTTTCCACGAATCTTTAGTCTCAAATTAGGGTTCTTTGTGGCACATAGAGAATTTTAAGTCTATTTATAGGTTCCAACACCTTGGACATGGCTGGGGAGAAAAGAGAAGGATTTAGGTACTAAATGAAATTTTAGGCATTTTTGGCTAAGAACAATGCCTACAACCACCACACATGACCTTCCAAGAGTATATTACACATATAAGTCGAGATATTAGTTCCATTATAAATTGTGAGAACTTGGTATGTGTATTGGGTGCCCTATTCATGCTTGTTAGGGGGAGGGGAATTGGGCCTTAATCCCTAAGAAAACCTTTTAAGAATCCATGGCCAAGAAGAACAACTTAAACAAACACACACGGATTCTAGAGAGTATCTTTAGTGTTTGAGTAGGGATTTCTATGTCATTATATTGTTTTGAATAGTAGTTAGGGGTCTTGAGGCTTTATACATAATTAAGGAAGGAAACACATGCCTTATGCCCTAATGGAAGCTTTGAGGTATCCAGAACCATGGACAATATTTTAAAGAAACACACATCATTGGCCTAGGATATCCTTGGCCTCAAAGAGAGGATGTCATCACATTTAGGAGGGTTTGATAATTATATATGAGTTTAGGGGCCTTGACATTGTCAAAGGAGGAAACCCAATCCTTATCGCCTAAAGGAAGCTCTAGAAACACAAGACCAACAATAATGTCTCAATGTATAATACCTTTGGATGGTATGTTTTCGCTCAAATTGAGGTATGTGTGCAATTAGGAGTTTTTTAACATTGGGTATCAGTACTAGGGCCTTTGATATGGATATGATTATAATACATGAATTATAATTCTTCAAATAACCATTCATGACTTCACAGGGGTATCCATGTACTATGTTTCTAAGTCTTGTGGCCATGATGGATTCGACATGGTTAGTGGAGGATACATGAACCTTTTCCCTTAAAGGAATCTTGTAGACATTTAAGGGTAAGAAGTTTTCCTCCACTAACCACACACAACCTCATAATTTGTATAATTGGCCTATAATTTAGGATGTTGTTATCGTTGTGTGGTGCTAAGTGGTATGTACATGTCCTAATCCCTTGGGAATTATATTCCATGGAAGAAAAATGAATACTTGGGTTGTAAGAGACTTTGAAAAGGTATCCATGGAACTATGTATCTAAGTCTTGGGGACTTTGGGGATTGGACATGGTCATCAGAACATGCATTAATCTCAATCCCTAAAGGAATATTTTACATCCAAGGATAACGAGGTTACCCACCACCAACGCACAACCTCTTGAGGGTCATTAGCCTATGATTTGGGTTGTCATTGAAATTAAGGTGTTTGAGGATTATGTACATGTCTTGAGGTGTTGGGAATGAAGGTATACATAGGAACAACATTATTTTGACCCTAAATAAATAATTCAGGATTCCAAATCCATGAAAAATGCCTCAAACAACCACACATGACTTTTCAGGGGTATCCATGGCACTAGGTATCTAGGTCTTGTTTCCTTAGGGCATTCGACATGGTCAACAAAAGAGACCTAAACGTAGGTCTTTAAATAAAGATTCTAGCATTAGCATATGATTGAGGATGTTATAATAATTAGATGATTTTGAGTAATATCTACTTGTGTCAAGGAATTAGGAATGATATTTTAGGGAAGAAGACTCTGTGTTTCACCCCAAATTAATTCTCAAGGCATTTAGAGCCATGAACAATGTGTCAAGGAAGGATGCATAACTTCGTATGGGTATCCATGGAACCATTGTATCTAGGTTTTTTTCCTTGGGATGTTCGACATGGTCAGTAGAGGACACTTGATCCTCAATCCCTAAAGGAATATTCTATCAACATAAGGTTAAAGAGGTGGGCTCCACCAACCACACATGGTCTCTTAAGTGTATTATTAGCTTATGATATAGGGTGTTGGTGAAAAAAAGTTTTTTTGAGTAGTATGTAGGTGTCTCAGGGCCTTGGGAATGGCGTTCCATGAAATATGACCAAGCCTTTATCCCTAAATAATTTTTCATGGAATTGAAAGCCATGAACATTACCTCAAAGCACCATGCAATATTTCAGAGTGGTATCTATAGTGTTATGTGTTTGGATCTTATGGCCTTAGGGCCTTGGACATGTTTAGAATATTCACATAATTAGGTATGAATCTTGGGGCCTTGACATGTTTAAGGGTGGAAACCAAAGCCATGGCAACTAAAAGAAGCTTATAGGAATCCAAGGCTAAATGACGCCTTGAACCACTACTCATGATATCCAAAGGGTTTCCTTAGACTACAAGCTATGGGGATATCATTTCCATTGAGTTTTAACACAATCATAGGCTTTGGGGCCCTATACATTCTTAAAACAGGGAATGTGGATTTTAATCCCTAAAGGAATATTTTAGGTGTCAAAGGCTAAGAAAAACAACTTGAGGAATCACTCATGGAATCCTATGATACATCTATTTTTAAGTGGGGAATGTGTTCCATTAGGGTTTTTAAGAACTAGGTATGGATGTAAACACCCTAGACATGGATAGTGGAGAAAACTAAATACTTGGTTTGAAAGGGAATTTCATAATATTCCAAGGCTATGATTGATGCCTTAACAAACCACATTTGACCTCTTGAGGGTATCTATTTTCTTTAGCTATGGATCTTCATTCCATTAGTAGGTTGTGAGCATTAGGTAGGGCTTGGGGCATTGAGATAGTAAAGGGAGGAATCCTAGGGCTCATTCAATAAATAAATGTTCTATGCAGCTAGGAAAAATAATGATGTCTCAAACAAATCACATCAATATGATTCCTCCAATGTATAACATCAAGCTAAGAAGATAACTCAGGGCTTAGTTCCTACAAAAAAATTAGGGCTAAAAGGATGATAATGGCACCTTGAACCACCCTATATGACATCTCAATAGGATATATGGCCTTTATATGAGCATATTTAGAGACAACTAAGACATTTTGAACACCAAGTATGGGTATTAAGGCCCTACAAATGGTTGGGGAAGAAACCCAAGCCTTAGGCCCTATAGATAGAATTGAGGCTTCAAGGGTTATGAATGAGTCCCTAAACCATTACAAAAACATATCTATAGAATATTTAAATCTTATAGGTTGGGGTATAGACAGTTTTTGGAGGATTTGGTAACCAAACTTGCATCTAAGGATATACAAATTGTCAAAGGGTGAAAATTGGGCCTTAGGTCCTAAGGGAATCTCCTACGGATTGAGCGCCATAATTAAGTTACCAAACCACAATATTTCACCTCTACTAGGGATACATGCCCTCTAAATGGGAATAGGATCAACATATAAATTCCCTCTATATGTGAGGACTAAGACCTATGTGTGAGGTTTTAGTCCTCACATATAGGTATTATATCTATATAAGATAAATGTAGGAAACCTTAGACTTTGTCCCTAAACATACACACCTATGGAAAAAGGGCTAGGAAGGAGGTTGAAAACCACCAAATAAGACCTACCTAGGGGATGTTTTGATTCTATGTGTGGATCATGTTAATAGAAATGAGGATGGTGATGACACTAACAATGAGGGCATGATTTTTTTTTTTTTGGGGGGGGGGGGGGGGGGGGGGAGTCTAATGTCTTAGGACATGTTATCTACTTATAGGGGATCATGGACCATGTTTGGGTCCCAAGGCTACCAAAGACCACCATAAACATAAAAAAATGTTTTTCATATAGTTTTGGGATTCTCGATTGTACCTTGGGGATCTCTTCTACCATATTTATAAACTTTGAAGATGGATTCAAAGTCTTGGAATTTTCAGGTGAGGCATCCACCAAAAAATATGTAGAGTCTACCTTGGGGAAAAAATGTTTAAGGTTTACAAATTTTGTGGGGTTATGACATTAACTTTTTTTTTTTAGGTATATGCAACAATGTCATTCTTGTCTCTTGTGATGGGTGATAAATCAATTTTACTTTAATTCCATCCGAGAAATGTGAGTATCGCTAGTCTTTTACAGTGGTTGAAGTTTTTGTTCTAGTGAAGGAAATCTTTTTTTCCTTCCTTCTAGGTCGAATTTTGAGAGAGTCTAAGTCTATAATTAGAATATCAAGTTCACATTCAATCCATTTACAATTATTTGGATTCTCTAGTTTGTTAATAATTTATGTGTGCATGTTACTATCTTCATTTTTATAAGATTTTAATTTTACCTTTTGTTTTCCATTAGTTGCTTCAAGCTTCAGGAATGAAGATGTATGTTTTTACATGTTTATGGTGTCTCATAATTGGATCTAAACATATATGCAATGGAATACATTGTAGTTCAAATTCAATGTCAACAATTTAATTAAGTATCTTTTAGCATAGATTGCTAACCAACCAAATTCTTATGCCAACTCATCGTATCATGTCCCTAAACAAAGCTAGTAAACAAGTTGGTTTATGTATTTGCAATGTTTTACTTATAAGAAACTAACCAGGAGGAGTGATCAATGCACTTAGTTTAAGTTTCTTATAATGTTGGTAAAGCTGCTAAACTTTATATTGTAATAGGAATATTGAGATTAAAAAATTTAAATAGAGAAGATGATGAACAAGTTGAGTGGATTTATTTTTCAAATTAATTATCTCGAGGAAAACGCCTGGACACTTTCTCAAAGTACGAAAAGCACAAACACTACCTTTCAAATGATATTGCCTATTTTTTGCATGGATATTGTTTTTTTCTAAATTTTTCTGTCTATAAGTTTTACAGAGACGTTACCACCTAATTACTCTTATCTTATAAAATTATTAAGTCCAAATAAAAAAGAAAAACATATAATAATTATACCTAAAATATCATTCAACACAACAATAAAAAAATAATTACATAAAATTTAAATATACAAAAGATTTGTAATTTAACATTACCTTTATCACCATACAATATAAATTATATTTATTTATTTTTAAATATAAAATCCATAAAAATAAAAATACATAATAAAAGGCAAATTCTACACTAATACACTCCACGTAAATAATATTATTAGATTTTAAATCTCTTTTTAATAGGTATAAGTAAAATAGAAGATGACAAGTACTTGATGATTTCATTTATAAGTAAAGTGTAAGATAACATGTACTTGATGATCTCATTTATAATTAATTTCATGCATCTAAAGAAGAGGAACCAATCTATATTATAAAATAATAAAATAAGTTTATAAAATTAAATAAAATATATATATATAATAAAAAACTACTTTGATATCGAGGATTTTAATATAAATATTTTTTATTATTTTTATCCAAGATTTTAATATAAATATTTTTTATTATTTTCATTTAAAATTATATATATATATATATATATATATATATATTCAAAAAGTTCCAAAACTACCTATACACTCCACATAAATAATATTATTAAATTTTAGATCATTAAAAATAGCAATAAGTAAACTGGAAGATGACCAGTACTTGCTGATCTCATTTATAAGTAAAGTGAAAAATGACAAGTACTTTATGATCTCATTTATAATTAATTTCATGCATCTAAAGAAGAGGAGCCATGATAAATGATATTGAAAAGAAGTGATGTCATCGTAAATTTTTTATTTGAATAATTTTTAGTTGATAACTATAATTTATATTATAAAATAATAAAACAAGTTTATAAAATTAAATAAAATATATATACAAAATAAAAAACTACTTTGATATTTAAAATTTTAATATAAATATTTTATTATTATTTTAATTAGAATTGTATTTATACATACAAAAAGTTTGAAAACTACCTATTTAAAACATGTCCAGAAAATGAAATTATTCATAATTATAGAACCTGTCAAAATTACCTCTATAAACATTAACGTCCTTATCTTCAAGTTCCTTCTTTTTTAACTTAAACATGCGACTACAAAATATCTTTTGAGTGTGCTCACTAATGAAATCGATTTGGAGTAGTTATTAATAATAAAATTGATAACTAAAGTATGATAAATCTTTTCATCTTTAATCTTTTAATGTCTTTAAAATATTTTCATCTTTAATTTTTTTAATGCCTTTAAAATTAACAAATAATAAAATTGATAACTAAAATATAATAAATCTTCTTATCTTTAACTTTTTTAAAGCCTTTAAAACTAACTACTTCATGTCAATCTTTCAACTGATTTTAATTGCTCGTATATGAAATTTAAATACTTGTATCTTTGAACTGATTTTAATTGAAGCTGGAAGAACTGCTCCCCAATTCCTTTAAGTCATTGGACATGGGGAACTACGGCAGGAAACAACTCCCCACACTGCCACAATAAGGCGTGGCTCGAGATAGGAATATACCAAATGCTTATTAACTACTTCATGCCAATCTTTCAACTGATTTTAATTGCTCCTATATGAAATTTAAATACTCGTATCTTTGAACTGATTTTAATTGAATTGCAAGTATCTTAAATTTTAATATTTGTGGAAATAAAAAAATAATGAAATATAAAATAAAATGATATGTTTGAACCCTAATATTTACTCGGGGATTGAAATCATAATCAATTCCCATCAATAGCTAGTCTGAAACACATCACAATAAGCATCTCTTTCTTCACGCCATTTGATGTTTATGTAGGGTGAGCAGTCGCAAGAGAAAAACCTAGTAACGTTGTAGATTGGGGTATTTTGTCCTCAATGTAAAACCAACAAATGAAACTGCAATTGGTTAACCCGGGGTAAAGTGCAGCTATGTTAATTTCACCTTTGATTCCGTAAATTCCAACCTCAATCTGCATTCTATTGTTGTGGCATATAATTATATATTCTTTCTTTGTTTAGTTTATCCGGTTGTCCCATGACAGAGAAATTACGAGATGGAGGCCGTGTTTTGTAAGGAATGCAGTTATTGTTTATTGAATTGGCTGTTAATTGTGGAGATCTGAGCTGTGCTAAGGGAAAATCTCATTAATTTTTGGGGATAAATTAGTTTTTTGGGCATCAGTTTGGGGGTTTGTAGGGTTTAATGATGGAGCCGCTGGGAAACGAATTGCGGTGCAAGAGGTCGGATGGGAAGTAGTGGAAGTGTTTCGCCCTGGTCATGGAGGGAAAGACCTTATGCGAAAGAGATATTCTACAAGACAAGAAAAGGGATGATAATGCTTTTGCTGTCAAGAACCCTAGCAAACTTAGCCTTGTTGGAAAATGTAATTATTCATAGATCTGTATCTTTCAGCCGACTCTGGTGTGTACCAGTCAAGATCTTGTTGGTCATTCTGACGAGAGGGAAGAGTCCACGATTGGGCAATGTAAACCAATCGAATTTATTTTTTATTTCTGAAGTTAAGCTGTTAGTTAAGTTGTTAGGTAGATAGTTATTACAGTTTTTAATGGTGAGTCATTCGACCCATGTAGAAGCAATCTTCAGGTTGCCTATAAATAGAAGAAGAAAATTGTAAATTAGGTTAGAGACACAATAGAGAGAAAGAGAAACTGAGGGTGAGAAAGATAAGTTGAAGCTCAAGCTTCTTTGTAAGTGATTTAGTAGAAGAGCTGAAGCTCTGTAAAAGGATTAGTCAGTGAGCCGACAAGTCTGGACCGACTACTTTGTTATTTCCGCAAAATTTATATATATGAAATAGTTTATGGTTGAATGTGTTTATTTGGCTTCACAATTTCCATATTTACTTGTGTAAATGTCTTTTACGATTACATTTGAGTGAAAGAACAAGAACCCATAAATTTCTCAGTGCGTGAAAGTTCCAGGTTTTATTCGACTCAAGTCTTCCTACATATTTGGGCATATGTTTTATTTAAGTTATTTGGATTTGTTAATGCGTCCATTTTTACTTCATCTTACTCACACGTGAAAAGCATTTGTAATTTTTTAAGTCTCTTAGACTAAGAAACATACTCTGTAGATTTCGACCAAAGTGAACCAAACATACTCTATAGATTTTGACCAAAGTGAACCGACGAGGTCGATTGCCGATTAAGGTTAGCCGACTTGAGTGGTCGACTGAGGTGAGCCGACTTGAGAAGTCGAAAAAGTCAGCCGACTTAGAAGTGACAAGTGGTGAAGGTAAAATCAGTCAGTAGAACCGACAAGTAAGTCGAAGTAAATAAGTCGAGTAGAAAGTCCGACCAAAGTTGATAGACTTGTCTAGTTGGAAGATAGACAAGTTTCAGCCGACAAGTGAAAAAGAAAAAGAGGTCGGCGTGAAAAGTAAAAATTAAATTTTAATATTGAATGAGTTGTAAACTCAAGTTTAGTCGGCTTGGTTTTGGCTAACTGGTATCAGAGCAAGGTTTATATCAGAGCAAGATTTAGGAAAAAAATCTTGTCTTAAAAGGTGGAAATTTAATTTTCTAAGAAATGTTAATTAAAAAATTAAAATGGCTTCCACTTCTAGTTCATTGTAAACTCCAATATTTACAGGAAAAAATTATGAATATTGGTCTTTAACAATAAAGGATTTATTCAGAGGTCAAGATGTCTAGGAGATAGTCCAACATGGTTATGCAGAACCAGTAGACATGACAGCATATAATAATCTCACACAGGCTAAGAAAAATGTGTTGAGAGAAGAGAGGAAGAAAGATAGAAAATATCTGTTCTACATACATCAAGCTATGCATGAGAGCATACTCCCAAGAATAGCAGCAAAAACTAATGCTAAGAAAGCATGGGATACATTGGAGACTGCCTATCAAGGTTTGGATAAGGTAAATACATCCAAGCTGCAGATTCTGAGAAGAGATTTTGAATCTCTGTCCATGAAAGATTTATAGAATGTAGACACATTCTACACCAGAGTTGTTGGGTTGATAAACCAACTAAAATCTCATGGAGAAGCCATAGAAGACCAAAGGGTTGTTGAAAGAATTCTCAGAAGTCTTCCCCCAAGATTTGAAAGCTTAGTTGTGACCTTAGAGGAACACACAGACATGACGACATTTTCCATTCATGAGTTGCAAGCTTCACTCATCAATCATGAACACAGAATCAGCAGAACATAGACATCATTGGAAGGTGCATTCACAGCATAGTCATCCATAAGTCGTGGTAGAGGTAGGGGGAGAAACAAATTTAGAGGCAGAGGAAGAAGTTCTTCAAGAGGAGGACGAGGCAGAAGTCCTGCAAATGTCGGTGGTAGAGGATATAATCAGAACCTAAGTCAGCCAAGTGGCCAGAGGTTTGATAAATAAAAAATTCAATGTCATTACTGTAATAAATTTGGTCATTATGCATATGAATGCAAGAAGAAGCAATATGACCAAGGAAGGAAAAACCCAAGTCAGTCGACAAGTGCAATGTTAATGGCATCGACATATCCACTTGAATGCCATGTTGTTCAAGAAAGTCCACATGACATATGGTACTTAGATTCAGGCTGCAACAACCACATGACTGGTAATTTAAATTTGTTTTCCAGTCTAGACAATTCAGTTAAAACTGATGTTACACTTCGAAACAATGTCCAAGTTATTGTCTTAGGAAAAGGCACTATTGATATTCTAACCAAACAGGGGGAGAGTAAATACATCCCTGATGTCTATCATGTCGAAGGTCTGAAACATAATTTGTTAAGCATTGGACAGTTGATACAAAAAGGCTACAGAGTCTACATGGAATATGATCACTGTGTGATAAAAAACAAGCATCCAAGTGACCAACTGATAGCAAAAGTGCCAATGACAAGCAACCGCTTGTTTCAATTGAGGATAGTTCTCGACATGAAAGGGAAAGCAAACATAGGAGCTGCATTCAAGGGAAAAAGTGAAGAAATAGTCAAGCTCCTCGACAAGAGAAAAAATTGCAACGCTAATTTCCAAGCTGCATTTCAGATAGAAGTTCAGGGTGAATCTTGGTTGTGGCATTTCAGATTTGGACATCTGAATTTTGGTGGGCTAAAGCTACTGCACACAAAGAATATAGTGAAAGGATTGCCATTGATCGATAGACCAGAGTTGGTTTGTGAAGGCTTCATTTTTGGCAAGCAACACAGAGAGACTTTTCCAGTCGAAAAGTCCTATAGAGCACGCACACCACTTGAAATAGTGCACTTTGATATTTGTGGTCTAATGTAGACATCATCCATTAGTGGCTACAAATATTTTCTAACTTTTATTGATGACTACTCAAGAAAAACATGGGTATATTTCTTGAAAATAAATCTGACGCATTTAGTTATTTTCAGCAATTTAAGGCACTCATGGAGAATCAAAGTGGACATCGCATCAAATTCTTAAGGACCGACAGAGGAGATGAATATGTTTCAAATGAATTTCTAAATTTTTGCAAGACCCATGGCATATAGAAACAATTCACTGCATGGTATACACCTCAACAGAATGGTATCACCGAAAGAAAGAACAGAACCATCATGGAGATGGCTCACAGCATGTTGGCAGCCAAACATTTTCCAAATGAGTATTGGGGTGAAGCAGTTGCAACTGTCATATACATTATGAACCATTTTCTGACAAAGAGTGTGAAGAACAAAGTTCCCCAAGAATCATGGACAGGTATGAATCATAGTGTTTCACATTTAAAAGTTTTATGTTTTGTTGCATATGCTCATATTCTAGATGAACTGAGAAGGAAGCTAGACAAGAAGGGACAGAAATGTGTTTTTGTCGGTTATTCTGAAGACACAAAAGCATACAATCTGTATGATCTTGTCGCAAGGAAAGTGATAATCAGTCAAGATGTTCAATTTGTCGAGAATGAAACATGGGATGGAACCATCGACATAAATTTCAAGATTATGTCAAACGTCGACAATGATGATATGGAAGAGGAAGTGGTCCAAACACCACATGTAAGTCAACTGGTTGTAGCACTGTCGACTCCCATGACACCAAGACATGGTTCAACACAAGGACTATGGACACAAGTAGCAGCTCAAGCTACACTGATAAGTACACCAAGAGGACAGAAGACTCCATCAAGCATTTCATCTAGGTTGACATCGACAGAACCGGTGAAGACAAGAAGTCTGTGGGAGATATATGAAGCCGGTGCACCTAATTCACTCTCTCTCTTTGCATTATTTTCCCCTATATATGATCCACCAACATTTGAAGAAGTTGTTGAAGAAGAAGTATGGGCACAAGCCATGGATGAAGAAATAGAATGCATTGAAAAGAACCAGACATGGGAATTGGTTGATGTACCAAAAGACAAACATGTAATCGGTGTCAAATGGATTTACAAGACAAAGAAAGATGCTAATGGGAATGTGCAAAAGCAAAAAGCAAGAATGGTAGGAAGAGGGTTTACACAACAACCCGACATTGATTTCAATGAAACGTTTGCACCTGCTGCACGCATGGATACAGTCAGAAAATTTTTGGCCATTGTTGCACAAAACAAATGGCATGTTCATCAAATGGATGTCAAGTCAGCATTCTTAAATGGCTATCTAGAAGAGGAATTATATGTGGAACAACCATAAGGGTAAAAAGTTCCAGGTCAAGAACATAAAGTGCACAGGATGAAAAAGGCACTCTATGGTTTGAAGCAAGCTCCTAGAGCTTGGTACAGTCAGAGTGATTCCTATCTCACTGAAAATGGATTTCACAAAAGTAAAAGTGAACCGACTTTGTACACGAAATTTGATGAGAAAGGTAAGATGTTGATTGTCTGCTTTTATGTAGATGATTTAATATTTACTGTTGATTATGGCATAGGAGATTTTGAAATAGTCATGGAAAGTGAATTTGAAATGACTGGTCCAAGGCTTATGAAGTTTTTTCTGGGAATTGAAGTTCAGCAGTCTGAAAGTGGTATTTTTATATCACAGTCTAAGTATGCAAGTGAAGTTTTAAAAATATTTAACATGTCCAATTGCAAGATAGCCCCAACACCAGTAATAACAGGTTTAAAATTGAGCAAGGATGATGAAGGATCCACTGTAGATCCTACGCTGTTCAAAAGGCTTGTTGGAAGCCTTATGTATTTGACAACGACAAGACTAGACATTATGTATGGAGTAAGTCTAATTTCAAGGTTCATGGAGTCACCAAAAGACTCACATTGGCAAGCAGTTAAAAGAATTCTCAGGTATGTAAGTGGCACAAAAGACCTTGGTATTACGTATTCAACCTCAGAAAATTTTAAACTCATTGGTTACACTGACAGTGACAATGGAGGAAGCATAGATGATAGGAAAAGCACATTTGGGTACACATTTCATTTTGGTACAGGTGTTGTTTCATGGGATTCAAAGAAACATCCCATTGTAATTTTGTCTTCAGCTGACGCAGAGTATGTTGCAGTGATAAGTGTTGCATATCAAGTTGTCTCGATGAGAAGAGTCTTAAAATACTTGTCACAGAACCATCAAGAACCGACAACAATTCAGCCATAGCATTATCAAAGAATCATGTGTTTCACAAGAGAACCAAGCACATAGACACAAGGTTTCATTTTATAAGAGAGTTTGTGAACGACAAGGAAAATTGTTTGGAATTTTGTAGGTCTGAAGACCAACTTGCAGACATTTTTACAAAGCCATTGGAAAAGGACACATTCCAGTATCTGCGTAGTTATCTTGGAATGACAAGTTCTCCACAATGAACTCTGTCATAAACACAGCATGTCTAAGCTCTGAAACATTTTGTAAATTTTGTTTTAAAAATACCCATCTACTCATAATTAAGAGGGGGTGTTGGAAAATGTAATTACTCGTAGATCCGTACATGACTCTCAGCCGAATCTGTCAGGGTTTGTACCAGTCAAGATCTTGTCGGTCAATCTGACAAGAGGGAAGAGTCCACGATTCGGCAATGTAAACCAGTCGAATTTATTTCTAAAGTTAATTTGTTAGGTAGATAGTTATTACAGTCTTTAATGGTGAGTCAGTCGACCCATGTAGAAGCAATCTTCAGGTTTCCCATAAATAGAAGAAGCAAATTGTAAATTAGGTTAGATACACAATAGGGAGATAGAGGAACTCAGGGTGAGAAAGAAAATTTGAAGCTCAAGCTTCTCTGTAAGTGATTCAGTCAAAGAGCTGAAGCTCTGTAAAAGGATCAGTCGATGAGCTGACAAGTCTGGACCGACCGAACCGACAAGTTTGTAATAATTTGTTATTTCCACATAAGTTATATATGTGAAATAGTTTATGGTTGAATGTGTTTATTTGTCTGCACAATATTTCCATATTTACTTGTGTAAATGTATTTTACCATTACAGTTGAGTGAAAGAACAAGAACCCATAAATTTCTCACCGCGTGAAAGTTCTAGGGTTTTACGACACATTGGTCGACTCAAGTCTTCCTACATATTTGGGCATATGTTTTATAAGATATTTGGATTTGTTAATGTGTCCATTTTTACTTCATCTTACTCATAGGTGAAAACCATTTGTAATTTCTTAAGTCTCTTAGACTAAGAAACATACTCTGTAGATTTAGACCAAAGTGAACCGACGAGGTCGGTTGAGTCAGCCGACTTGAGTGGTTGACTGAGGTGAGCCGACTTGAGAAGTCGAAGAAGTCATTTGACTTAGAAGTGACAAGTGGTCGAGAAAAAATTAGTCTGTAGAACCAACAAGTAAGTTGAAGTAAATCAGTCGGGTAGAAAGTCCGACCAAAGTTGATAGACTTGTCTAGTCGAGAGATAGACAAGTTTCACCCGACAAGTGAAAAAGAAAAAGAGGTCGGTGTGAAAGTAAAAATTAAATTTTAATATTGCCTGAGCCATAAACTCAAGTTTAGTCGGCTTGGTTTTGGTTAACACTAACGCAGTGGTGAAGAGACAAAAATAAAGTGGAAGCACTCTCATCTGAGGAAAATGTCCAATGTTCGAAAGAAAATTAAGGGCAGAGACATAAGTGAAGCACTTTGACAGGCGAAGCAACATTTATTTGTAGGACAATTTTAAGACTACGTTAGCTGATAGTGATGGTTTTAGGAAGAAATGAAAACAAGGGCCTCTGAAAGAGGAAGCGTTCCCTGTTTGAAAGCGGGGAGGGCTTGTGACAATAAGGATGACATGAATCATGCAAAGGCTAAATCTTTCTCACATTGTGAGTTCTAATTCTCCTTAATTTCCATCATGTTTTTAAAAGTCTACATGTAAATAAATTGAACCGAATGTATGGGAAACATGTCCTAAGTAAGACTCAAAATTCAAGAAATAGCTCATGTAATCAATTTGCATCATAAAACTTTAGGGATTCCATTTTATTTCAACCTAGAATACCCAAGTTGGATTCTTTCTGTTAGATATAATGCAACAAATATATTTGTATCTCTTCTATATCTAGGTTTCTTGTTCAAACAAATCCTATGTTGTAAGATTTGATCCACATTTATTGGATCTAGATTTTTGTATCTCTGATTTATATATATGTAACCTTTATTTATTAATACAATTGAGTTGAGTGTTTCTCCCCCTGTCTGTTTGAGTGAACCTTTGTGCTATGCTGGTTTCCTCCTTGGTTTCTCTAATTTGGTATCAGAGCCAAGTTGTGGGTTGCTGTGAGGAAACATAATTTGTTGTGAGTGAGCATGTGTGGAGGAGCTCCTTAGCTGACTGCTTGTTTGTGTTGAAGAAGAAAAATTACTGAAATTTAATTTTGAGTTGTCATCATTGAATTCTTGAAAGGAGAGCTGGATGGAGTGTTGGGCATGAGAATTTTTTTTTGTTTGGTGTGGAGAAATTTCTACAGATCTTTCTCCTTCATGTGTGAAATTGGATGTTGTAAATAATTTTTTTTTCTTTTCCTCACATAAATATTAAATCATAGGAATCAATGTGTAATTCTTCTCCATGCTGAGCATGTAATTCTTCCCCATGTTGAACATGTAATTCTTCTCCAAAACAATGTTGCGCCTAACGTCAGAACTGAGGGAAGACAGAAGGGAAGACCCCATGCTGAGCATGTAATTCTTCTCCAAAAAAATGTTGCATCTAACATCATAACCGAGGGAAGACAGAAGGGAAGACGCAATTTGTGGAAATCACTGCTAAGTTTTTATTTTTATTTTTTTTCCCTCACGTGTTCAAGGCGTGTAATATCTACCTGAAAAACCTTGAGGAAGAGACACCCAGCAAGTCTTTCCATCAGATTGTCCTATTTCTGGCGAGTTTCTTCCATGTGCATGGTATATTTCAGTTCCTTCCATGCTATTGATTGGAAGAAGCTTTTGCTAAGCAAAGAGAGTTCGTTGTAATCTACCTCCACAGTGAGAGTCAGTGCGTCGGCAGAGCTATCTACAGGAGGAGCTCCAGCACTGAGGAGTGGAAGGGAAGAAGCTTCGATCTACCCTCTCTTAACCATTTTTTTGTCGATGTTGATCAGTCAGAAGCTAAGTGCACTGATCAGTTTTCCCGTGCTGTGTTAGTGAAGGAGGTGAGTCACCATTATTCACTTAATTTTTCAGTTAAAAATTGGTTTCCAGCCAACTATTTTAAAATGGTGGACATGCCTCTGGTCGATTTATATATTATTGAAGCATCAAAATTGACTCGGGATAGTTATGTAAATTTGAAATTTAAGCTAATTACTGTACTTGAAGCTCTCGATCTGTGGCCAATAGTGAAAGGGAATGAACAAAAGCCTGTAGATCCTTTGTCAATCTCATATTGGAATTCGCGAGAAACCCAAGTAAAGGTATTGATTCTTATGTCTGTAAACAACAAATGAATACCTCACATCAATAATTACAAGATGCCTAAAAACACATGGGACAAACTGAAAGGTTTGTATGAAACGTATGAATCTAATAGAAATTTGTTTTTAAAGACCAAATTTTTGTCTATCAATATGGATGTGAATGAAACTATGAACAAATACCTCTCCCGCATCAAAGACTTCAAAGATAATCTGGGTGACATAGGTGAAGAAGTATCTAGTACTAATCGAGTATCTATCACATTAAAAGGTAGTTTTCCAGATTACAAAGTGTTTATCTCATCTCTTCCAGAAAGACAAACATTTCCTACATTTAAAGAGCTCGGCAGAATCCTGATACAAGAAGAAGAGGAAATACATATTTATGAGATGGAATCTTAGTTTCCAGTTTAGGAACTGATGGAAAGAGGTAGATACCCACACAGAGGCAGTCCCTGGAATCCACACACAAGCAAGTTTTGTGCAAGACACATAGGTATGTCACGCAATGACTCTAGTGCTAATAAATAAGTTTTGTGCCATTATTGTGGCAAATCAAGTCACATAGCTAGAGATTGTTTTAAAAAGATAAACAATGACTCAAACAACAGATACAGAAAACATAATGGAAATTATGTTAGAAAAGAAACCCTTGAGATCAATGGATTTAAAAACCTTAGAATGTTTATATATGAACATGCTTTGTCTGTTGTGATAGATGATGACAATTTATGGTTCATAGATTCAGGTGCATCTACCCATATGTCCTGTAATAGAGATTGGTATGATGAGTATTATGAAAAGTTCGATGGAACACACATCTATGTAGGTGATAACAGGTCTCACAAAGTGATATATTATGGAGTAATTAGTGTTAACATACCTGATGGACAGCTAAAACAAATACATAATGTGATGTATGTCCCAGGATTAAAAAAGAATCTAATACATGTTTCTAATATCACCGATAATGATATGAAAGTTGAATTCCATAAATATAAGTGCCATGTCAAAGATGTCCAATATCATTACAGGGTTATAGCAACGGGATCTATACTTGGTGGATTGTACAAGTTGGATGCAATCAAGAGAAACCATCAGGCACTAGCAACATCAACTATTTCAGATGTCAAATCGTGGCATCAAAAATATGGACACCTTAATCAAAATGATCTCATGTGTTAGAATGATTTCTTGAAGATTTTTTACCCCTTATTTGGTGGGGAACTCTATTACTCATGGTCTTTGGCACATTTATTGAGACACAACGTCCTTCATCCACGACATCCTCCTCAATGCCAATATCTAAGGAATGAGATGAGATTTCCTTTCTAGCCCTTTTTGCTAAAGCACCAAGACTGTCTCAAACATGGAAATATCTCTCTACTCAGATTGACACGGAACAGACTCTACTTCATCACTACACTAGTATCCTTCTCAAATTTGATGACAGAAAATGAGACAGATATCATAACAAAAATTTGAGTATCTTATGTGATAATCAACAATAGATATAGTTGTTATACAAAAAATAGAAAACCCATTGGACTGACATGTCAAATAACCACTGTTTGATATGGTCCTACTCTGAAAAAGTTCTTATTGAAAAATATATAGTTCACATCATGATTATAATAGGTATGAATTAATATTTCATTTAACAAGTTAATGAATGAAAATATGCATACCAATATTGGAATTCATCTAGTTTGGCCCTCGGAAGTTTTGTTATTCATGCTACTCTTGATAAAAAAGTGATTACATCATGATTGTTATATTCTAGAAGTAGAAAGTGATAATATGACTCACACTGGTCTAAAAAATACAATAATTTATCTACCTCAAATCTTGGCCTCCAACTGTTGTTCCAAGCACTGCCCATTCTTGATTTGCTTCAGCATAGGAAGGGCCATATATAGCATATGCTTCAGTTGGATTATCTTCTCAGCATTATTTTCTTCCTTCACAATAGCCTTCTCAAATAGAGAAAAAAAAAGTCAGTTTTTAACTGCACGTATGCATCAATTACATTTACAGTTAAAGAAATACTAATCAATTACATTCAGCCGAACATCCTCATGAAATCATTCCTTGCAACTACAATTCCCATGAAAAATAGGACAACACTCCTCAATGTCCTTTATAGTATGTTAAATAGGTTTACCTATGTTTCCCATTCCAAAGCTACAGAAAGATTCAAACAAGTAAGAATAGGGCTTCATACCACACCAAAATCAACAGTCAAAATAATATTATGTGCTTTAAAGAATGTCATAATTGAGTGCACCGATGATTTTAATAGCTAAAATTCAACATTTTATGATTTTTGTGATCTGATCCCGGGGGTGAGCCTGGAAAGTCATTGAACCCACTCAAAACAACCAGGACCAATAGGATCGTTTTTCTGACATTAGTGCAAGTGAACATGAGCATAATATAAGTGTGTAACATAGAATCATCCACATGAAAATTAAAAATCATTCAAGCACATTAGGGACACGATTTGATTACGGATTTCACCAGATCTCCTGGCTACGTCTCTGGGCCTACTCCAAAATAGAGTGACCAATCCATTGCAAAGATGAAAAAATACATAAGATACATCACAACGGATTCACCTGCAGAGTCTTCATCATCTGTTCGTCTCTACCGCCGCACCATAACTGCCTCTGATGGGTCACATAAGTGCACAAGCTATAGGACTCAATCGAAGACTGTAGAAATCAAGCAAGCAAATGCTTTCCTCCTTTGTCTCGAGAAGTTGCCAAACTTGGACATGAAGATATTTTCCCAATGTAGCCAATCACACTCTTTCAATTGACTCTACGAGCCATGAACCTCGAGCGGATCAAAGACTTGCATAATGTTGCAAATCACACTCTTTCAACTGACTCTATGAGCCATGAACCTCGAGCTACGCCACACGATCTTCTACAGGATAGTCTCAATAGACGACAATATGTTTGCATGACAAGTGCATCAATAAAACCAAAGTCACACTCTTACCAACCAATCCCTTCACCTTTGTCCTTCGGGATGAGAGTGTAGATGGTCGCTACTTGCCTTCAAATGAAAATTGAAATTTTGCCTCCTCGAATTGACTCTGCTTCTTTGTCCCCTACGCTGGATCACCTTCGGACATGATGGAGCCATGCTTGCTCTTTGAGCTGGAACTACAAGGTTGGAGCCTCTCCATGAGCTTCTCTAATGGAGACCCCCAATGGGGCCTCTCAGATGCTTGCTTCCTCTATGGGATACATCTCTCCAAACTTGAGCTCCCCTCAAATGCACATGACAAGTGCTTAAATAGGAGAATCTACTCTTGGTGGCATGATACATGTGATTCTCCAAATTGGGATTATTTACAAATTGGTTTGGCTTTTAAGAACATAAACCAAAAATATGGTTCATGCCCACATGCCCATGGGTTTTCACATTTAGTTACTTCCCCATAATGACATTTACAAAATCCAACAATAATACATTACATAACAAAATCCCTTTTTTAAATAGAATGTTGGTTTTTCAACCATAAACCAACTTGTTACAACTTCTTTACAAATATGCCATGTTTGTTTTTTGGTTACAACCATGCATTAACTTTATAACAACTCAAGGAATAAAATAAATGAGTAATATGTGAGTAATTTTTCCACTCACTTCAAATATTAATCATTTTACAATTTCTCATGAGTAAATGCATGAATGTCCTAAAACTCATTTGAAGCACAAATGCATGCATGCTAGTCGTCATGCCACTTCATCATGCCATGTCACCATGCCACATCATCATGCCATGTCATCATGCCACATCAGCATGCCATATCATCATACCACATCATCATTCCATTTATCATGCCATGTCACCAGAATGCACTTTTTGACTACCACGTGGCAGCTTGAGGGAGTTCCACGTGGCACTTTAGCCAAAATTTTCCCTGTTGGGGCCAAACTTCAAAATGCAATATCGTTTGCATCCGGAGTCCGTTTGACACATCGTTTGCACTATTGGAATTGAATTGACAAGCTCTTCGACATGGTACTAATTTTGTTGCAATATGATGATTTTGAAAATTAGCCTTTTTAGATCCTCCCAGATCATTTTGTGTGCTTTAAAATATGAATATTAACCTCTGAAATGGAATATTTATGGCAATTTATATTAGGTAAAGTTATTTGGATTATGAAATTTAGTGAACACATTGCATAATATCAAGAAGACACTAAAATTTTGTAAGTATTGTTTAGAGATGATGTAGATTCTCCAAAGTCCTGCAAGTGAACGAAAGGTTTTTTGTTTTTTAATGAACTTATCCCTGGGGTCTTCTGATGAGATGCATAACATATTTTAATGTATTTAAAACAATAATGATTTCTTTTACAGTTAGAACAGAAAACCACTCTCTCTTTATCATTCCTTTGGCACTGATGGCACATCCATCTTTGTCCCAATAGATATCTTTCTTAGCAGACAATTCTTGGAACAAAATGTGATGTAAGATTTCAATAGAAGTAATTAAGCACATAGGAGTAACACAAAATAATAGCCACTCCACATAGATTAATTTAATAGCATGAAAATATACACTCAAAACTGGAATTACATCCACAATCTAGTTTAGTGGTTCTATCCCATACATGGTTGTTATGAGTAACATTTTCATTCAATTAGATACCTGTTAATGTAAAGCCAAGTTGAATGCAGAATATCATTATTTTATTTAAAATCATAGCTAGTGCACCATATGGGATTATACACATAGGAGTAAAAGAAAATAATAGCCACTCCACGCAGATTAATTTAATAGCATGAAAATATACAGTCAAAACCAGAATTACATCCACAATCTAGTTTAGTGGTTCTATCCCATACATGGTTGGTATGAGTAACATTTTCATTCAATTAGATACCTGTTAATTTAAATCCAAGTTGAATGTAGAATATCATTGTTTTATTTAAAATCATAGCTAGTGCACCATATGGGATTATATACTAAATGATTGATGGAAATATTCTTTTAATTCCTAGTTGCATAGCATAGCCCAAGAAAAATTTGTTCATCCATCAGTCAGTAGCAAGGCTAACTTCTACTATTGTAAACTTCTTTTGTGACACTGAAACATCATCATGGCTAATGGCACACCTCAATCACAATGATCTCATGTGTTGGAATGATTTCTTGAAGATGTTTGACCCCTGATTTGGTGGGGAACTCTATTACTCATGGATGTCTCTAGTGTTGGAATGATTTCCAGGAATCCAAGGCTAAATAACAACTTGAAACACTACTCATGATATCCAAAGGGTTTCCTTAGCCTACAAGCTATGGGGATCTCATTATCATTGAGGTTTAACACAAACATAGGATTTAGGGCCCTATAAATTATTAAAATAGGGAATGTGGGTTTTAATCCCTAAAGGAATATTTTAGGTGTCAAAGGCTAAGAAAAACAACTCGAGGAATCATTCATGGCATCCTATGATACATCTATTTTTAAGTGGGGAAATGTGTGCCATTAGGATTTTTTAAGAACTAGGTATCGATGTAAACACCATAGAAATGGATAGTGGAGAAAAATGAATACTTGGTTTGTAAGGGAATTTCATAAGAATCCAAGGCTATGATTGATACCTTAACGAACCACATTCAACCTCTTGAGGGTATTTGTTTTCTTTGGCTATGGATCTTTATGCCATTAGTAGGTTGTGAGCATTGGGTAGGGCTTGGAACATTGAGATAGTAAAGGGAGGAATCCTAGGGCTCATTCAATAAACAAAGATTCTACACACCTAGGAAAAATAATGATGTATCAAACACATCACATCAATATGCTTCCACCAATGTATAAAATCAAGCTAAGAAGATAACTCGAGACTTAGTTCCTACAAAAAAATAGGGTTAAAAGGATGATAATGGCACCTTGAAGCACCCTATATGACATCTCAAGAGGACATATGGCCTTTATATGAGCATATTTAAATAAAATTAAGAGGTTGTGAACACCAAGTATGTGTTTTAAGGCCCTGTAAATGGTTGGGGGAAGAAACCCAAGCCTTAGGCCCTATATATAAAATTGAGTATTCAAGGGTTATGAATGAGTCCCTAAACCATGGCAAAAGAATATCTATGGAATATTTAAAGCTTATAGGTTGGTGTATAGACAATTGTTGGAGGATAGGAGAACCAAACTTGCATCTAAGGATATAGAAATTGTCAAAGGATGAAACTTGTCCTTAGGTCCTAAGGAAATCTCCTAGGGCTTGAGGTCCATGATTAAGTTACCAAACCACAATATTTCACCTCTACTAGGGATACATGCCCTCTAATTGGGAATATGATCAACATATAAATGCCCTCTATATGTGAGGACTAATACGTATATGTGAGGTTTTAGTCCTCGCATATAGGTCTTATATATATATATATATATATATATATATATATATATATAAGATAAATGTAGGGAGCCTTAGAATTTGGCCCTAAACATACACACCTATGGAAAAAGGGCTAGGAAGGAGGTTGAAAACCACCAAATAAGAACTGCCAAGGGGATGTTGTGCATGAAGGAGGTTGTCTCTCAATAAATGTGCCAAAGACCTTGAGTAATAGAGTTCCCCACCAAATAAGGGGTCAAACATCTTCAAGAAATCATTCCAACACTAGAAACATCCATAAGCACTAGGGTACTCATCTCTCAAGGTAAATATTACTTCATAAATCAACCAAAAAAACGCTTGGAAGGCCTCCAAGAAATATGTTTAAAGAGATCAACTCATGAACCAAATATCAAGATGAATAACCACACATGTAAACAAATATCCTCTAGTCAATGTGCTCCACCCTAGGCCTAATAACAAGGCATACCATATAGGCCAAATGATCTAAGAATGAAATTAAATAAATAAATATGCAGGTGGAAAACTCTTAGTAGAACACATCAACACCCACAGAGTGGTCAACAGATAAACTGTCACAAGGGAAGTGTCTAGGAAGGTGCACACAAATGGTATGCCGCTCATCAAGTCTAATGATCCATTGGATCAACCTTCGTATCTTTGAAAAGTATGATGAGGATTCCAATTAAATGATAATCAATGGCACACATGCATTCCAAATGGAAAAAGAAAATATATGTCTCAAAAATCCAAAATACACTAGCGCAACCATATTAGGCAAGGTATTCAAACTTGATAAAAATATGATGCTATATGAGGGTTAATAGTGTTTATTAAAAATCCTTTATTCTATTACAATAATTTGTAGGTGCAATTTACCCTTGGGTTGCAAACTTCCATAGTTGCAGTAGTAGTTCCATTTTAGGTACTGAAACATTTAATGAGGGGTTTCTAAAAATGCTTTTAATTAGTAAGTCATTTCTAGATTTGTTCACTTTGTGGTTTGATTAATCTACACAATCTGTATTTGTATTTTATTCCTAGCTATATAGAGAATTTGGGTGGTCATTGAATACAATGATGCATTGCATTAATTATTGATCAGTACTCAAATTTTTATGTTCAATTCTATAAGTCATGGGCATATCCAAGCACTCCGAATTTCATACCTTAATTACCTAACTATGGCTTGCTCCATACAAAGGTTCTAGCAACATGAAGAAGGAATACTATTACATTTTTTGTTGAAGCAAAAGATTTCCCTTTTGAGTTGTTTCCACATCTCTAATAGAACTTGGGGACAATTTTGTCTAAACATGGTAGAAATGATGACACAAATACTTATACTTTTAGTGGACTTCTAAGAATCAAGTAATATTTAGTGCTCCGAGAAAAATGAATTTTTATTAGTTAATTTATTTTATATTAGTTTTATAAATAGTTGGTCTATTTTCATCTTCAATCTCCACTTATTTTGTACTATAAATTTATCTTAATAGTTAATGCAAACACAATGTTTGAGGGAGTTGATTCTCTGAAGTCCTCATTTATCTCTTTGCTGATATCAAGTAATCCACAAAGAAGCACAAATTGTGACTCAAAGTGATTGGTCTGATTATTTTTTAATATTTTCATGAAAACAAATTATTGCTTTGCTCTATGGCCATCTATAAATTTGATTCTTTGATGCTAAGATGCCTCTAGATTGACATGTAAACCTTTCTATTTAGTTGTGATATAGTTTACATGGAATTTTAAGAACTATTTTGATATATTTCTTCAATATATTCTAGTACTGACATCTTCCATTCTTTATAACTTCATTAAATTGTTCTCAGTAATTGTGATTCCCAGTTGAGTTTTAAGCTTGAATTAGGTAAGGATTGTGATGTAGTTTTATTTATTTATTTTCTAAATACATATATGATCACTTTAGATCCATTCACCTAGACAATAAATTCTATCAATGTCCACATAAATTTAATCCTTGGAGATGGCAAATTATTTTTATTATGGAATTGGTTTCCTCTGCAATTTTCCTTGTTTTTGACAAGTGAATTTTGGACTATCAACTTCCTGTATATATAAATTCTTAGTGGCATGAAGAGGGTTGATTTGATAACCAAGGAGATCATAAATTGATACATTTGATTTGTTATTCGTATATATTTAGGAAAAGGATCCAAGAGATAGTTTTTTATTCTATTTAGAGGAGGCCAAAGACTTTTCCCACGCACTGGCATGGCAAGACTAGAAGCTTCCATTTTCTTGCATTAGCCTCTCACCCAATACAGGTAATTACAAAACTACATATGCTAATGTACTAAACTTGTTTTTACTTTGTATGCTTGTACATCTTATGTTTTAATTTTAATGTTATATGCTATTGCTTCCATATGAATTACTTGTTATTTTCTCACGAGATAATATTCAAGAAAATTGTTTCCACTGTATGCTATTTTAATCCTTACCTAAAGGCAAGGGATGATTCTATTGTGAGTTTTCCAACATTTGAAATGAAGAAAATAATTCCCATTTGGATCAACAAGAGCACTACTCCATCCTTCTAGCTTCCCATAAAATATAATTTATGCATGTTGAAAACCTATAGAATATGCTTCTATCTTTCCTTAAAATATAATTTATGCATGTTGGAAAACTTGTAGAATATGACAAATATGGAATTTATGGTTATAAAATAAGGTGATAATTTTTTATTCTGTTTTACTTCAATTTTCTCCCATTCAGTTTTATCATGTCAAAAAATGATTTTTCTTTCTTTCTTTGGAATAGGTAACAAAGTCCATGAGAGAAAGGAGGAATGAATTAGTTAAGAACTATTATCGTGGTTGAACTATAGAAATATTTGAATAACTAAGTATCAATGTACATTATCAATTTCATAACTATATAGTAAGCTTTAGGAGTAGTCAATTAATGTTTGTAGGATAGAAAAAGGATGAATAGTGAAACAAGGTACAAATATGAGATTCCACAATAACAAAAAATTTCTATAGTCAACCTTACATTGGGCATAACCAACTAGGTAAATTTATTCTCTTGTAGAAAACATAAATATTAACGATCTACTGTAGACATTTGGTTTAGAATTGAGTTTTCCATGCTTGAGCTGATGATATTTGATATGAAGAAACAATGATAAAAATGCCAACATTTTCTAAATTTTTTCCTTCACATGCTAGAAAAACTATGTTCCTTGTCTATCTTCTAGCAACACGATTTTCCTTGATGGAGACCAAATCTTGGTGTATTACAATTCAATATGAAGTTTATTTTAAACAATTCAAATACTTGCAGATTGAGATAATCATAAATTAACAAATAATTTATTAAAAAATTAACAATCACAAATATGTGCATAGGTTAATTGTTTAATTTCCCTGCCCCTAACTAACCGTGTTAAACTTGTTGCTTTACATTATGACTAAGTATCTTTGATTTATTGAACACTTGTTAAGAATTTTTGTTACCGCCAAATAGAAAACATCAAATGTTATGGTAGATTCAACATTATCCATTTTCATAGAGTAAAATGCAACAAATTCAATTTTTTTTACTATTATAATACTATTTGGTGTATGGTTGCAGATGGGCGCAAAAGCAACAACACTTGTTGGCCTGCTAGGAACTTGAGACATCATGCTTACATGTTTGGTTGAACTTTCAAGAAACATAAATGTTGGGGTTAGGCTTGGTTGAGGGGACATAAACTGGATGATATCTTAGCATCCACGAATAAGGTAATAATCATTTGAGTTTCATTACAAGAGTCCTATGAAGAAAAGGATTGTTTTGTTATGGTGCTTTTTGTATTATTCTATATACACACTCATAATTGTACTTAAGAATGTGAATACAACTATTTAACATCTATATATGTATTCCCCAGGTTGCAGAGGGTGTGTCTACGAAACAAGCTTTCATTGCTTTAGCACAAAAATATCACGTGAAGATGTATGCGTTGACTACAGTTTCTTGTATAATGACAATCAACTGACATCGAAGAAATTTTTTTTAGAGCTAATTAATCTTTTATAGGTTGGAAAATTGACTTCAATCAATATTTAGTTCATTGATTATCGATTTAACTTTCATGTTTTGCTTCCAATTGGACCACTATTAAATTCTATGGAAATACTATCTGGTTTATAGTGGGGAACTGTATGGATTGTTTGCATGTATAGTTTATGGATATTTTTAAGTCATTATAAAATGGGTTAAATGTATTTATAATTTATAGGTGTTGCATCTAGATTATTTGCGGTTAAGGATAACAAACATGTTGTCAGAATTTCTAGATAATTCATTTTCACATCTCTACAGAATTTTCAACATGGAAGTTAATTCTCTGTCAAAAAAAGAAGTGGATCTTCTGGATGGATCATTATCTTTTGAAGAAGATGTCAAAGGCTTTGTGATTCTTGAAGGCTCAATTTTGTTGATAAGATAACTTGTGCAGTAGTTGGTTGGATTTTTTACGTTGTTTATGTTAAGTAATTTCTCTTTTTGTTGATAAGCTTTTGGCTACCTGTGTTGGTAGTTGGTAGATGTTTGTTTCTGGGTTGATGCTCATGTTCTTGGTAGTTGGATATGGATTTTATGTATTTTCTTTAGGACATATTAACAGCAGGATATGGATTTGCAAGAAAATATAAATCACATATACTATATTTTATATACTATGGGATTTTGTTTTTGCACCATTTATTATTTCATGGTGCTTTGCGCCACTTTTTAATTTATGGTAATTCGCACCACTTTTTAATTTGTGGTGCTTTGCACCATATACAATTTGGGTATATTAAATAATAATAATAATTTTGGTGTTTTGCACTAGAAATCCTCAATCCATGTTGGATTGGTTTTGGTGGTTTGCACCACAAATTATCAATCCACCTAGGAATGGTTTTGGTGGTTTGCACCATACACCATGGAATGCCACATATTCATTTAACATGAAAATAAACTTTTTTACAAAGACAAATTTTGCACCATAAATATTAGCACCACATGTGTATCCCCACATTATCACCATTTTTGCAACACTATTTGGAAATTGAGGATTTCCCAAATCCTTTACAAATAGTGGTGCTAATGTGAGGCTAAACTGTCCTTTTTCTTATAGTAACCATTTCTAAGATCCAACTCAAGTTCCTCTTCCACCACAAACATTGATTGTATCTCATCAAGCTGATCTTCAAACACATTAAGAACCTGCAATTTTCCATTTATCTCATGATCCCTCGTGTCATGAGAATCCTCCAAGCAATCTACCATATGGCAATCTGAAACATAGGAGGAAGAAAAAGTATCTTGCAAACTCTTAAGAAGTTTCTCATTTTAAGTATTGAGATTATGAATACCCTAATTATTATTTAAGTATGCTTCATGTAACCATTCATCGAGCTCAACCAAATTGTTTCTATCAAAAAAAGAAGAAGATGAAATTACCTTCGATTATGCACATTGCTCCCTGAATCTTCTCCATGCCTTCAAGGAAGAATGCCCCCCCATATGAAGAAAATTTCCAAAAGGAATTTGACACCAATGATTTAGTTTTATTGAGTGTGATAAGGACGTCATGTATATTCCTTTCACTCATCTTCAAAGACCCTTCAATGAGGGATGGCTCATTGGAGAAAACCTCCTCTTCTTCTTTCTTCTTGATTTGACAAACTTCTTGAAGCTCAAGTGGTGATGGGGAAGTTTATCCAGGCTCTTCATTATCTGTCACAAGGTATTCATATTCATTCCTGTAAGAAATTTTTATTTCAACAACATTTTCAAATCTTATATCTATGTCACCAGTATAGAGTTGTGAGCACCCATCAGTAGGTACTCTTTCATAGTTCAATGATCCATTAGTAGACTCTGTTTGATTTACACAACCCCCATCAGTGAGGATTGTGTGCTTGTATTCAATTTACTCTTTATGTTCTTCTCTACAATCACCTTGAGGTAATTGATACTCCACTTCATGAATCTCTGTTTCTTCCTTTAATGGTGTATCTAGGCTCTTTTCACAAGTTGGAATTTTTTTTTCATTTCATGCTCCTCCAAACTTGTGGATTGTTGATTGTCCCTTAATGAGTTCACATTTTAATTATTGTGCCTATATCCATTCAAAAAATCATCAAAGTCTTCAAAATTAATGGTCTTATGTGTCTCTCCATTATGGAAACATCTACTACCCTCTCCTTCCATCTTACCCCTAAGTTGACTAGACATCAATTCGAACCCTTGCATAAGATGCTTGGCCATATCATCAAAATATGTCTTTAGGAATTAAAAAAATTCATATATATCATCCATAACTTCAATATGTTCCAATACCATGCTCTGATACCACTATAATGTCCCTCTTTTGGGAATTTTGGAGAAAATTACAAATTGGGCAAAATTTGAGCTTAGATAGTCATGACTCTATAGGGTTCCAATTTTCACCAAATGGTCCTGAATTTGAAATGTAAGGGTATGGTGAGTCTTGTAAATTACCAATATGGTATATGGAAACTTTGTGCCAGACTTTATATCTCTACAAACGTGTTTTGGGTTAATGTGAAACAATGCAATTTTACTAGGAAATTGTGTTCAAATCCCCCCAAGGGTGATGGGAAAACTAGCTCCCCAAATCAAGTGCGACCCTCAAAACATTGTAAGAAGAGTATGGGAATGAGTATTAGAAATAAATTAATTTCCTTAATCATGTTTATTAATTTCTACAAATGGCTTATGATCTGCAATATTTGGAGGGTAACTTTCATAGAAATTTCCTAAGTGAAATTGCATTACTAGCTAGACTTTGACATTGAAAAGGTAGAATATATGGTTCTGAGAGTAATATGAAACATGGTGGTAATATATGGAATATAAATTTATTACCCAAAATCATAAAACTCAAATGAAAACCCTCCCACAAATATAATACAAGACTCCTCCAAGATTGAAGCCAAAGGCATGGAAACTAGTGATTCAATGGCATGTGAATGCATGTTTTTCACACATGAGTTTCTTGGATTTAAATACACAGAGAGTATGGAAATGAAATTACAGAGTATTAGATAATATATCTCTGTCACAACATCCTCAAACTTATATAAGATCTCTCATACAAATCTCGTATAAAACGACTTCAAGATTGAAGCCAAAATCCATGAAGACTAGCGATACAAGGGCATGAGTATGCAAGATTTTCATACATGTATTTATGATATTTATACTTATAGATCATGTGGAAATAATATTACATGGACATACATCATATATTTCTTCCCCATAATCATAAAAAACATATAAATTTCCTCATACAAATCTGATATAAAGCTACTTCAATATTGAAGCCAAATCCATGAAAAGTAGTTATTCAAGAACATGGAACGCGATTCTCTAACATATGTATTCTTGATATTTCAACTTACAGAGAATATTTACATGATATTATAGAGACAAAATATTTGGCATCAACTATCCTTAGCAAGGTGCAAGAATCATTCCAATAAGTGCACCATCAAATATGAGTCTGGGGGAATGGAGAAGAATGAATGAGAGAATAGGGAGATAGATGAGAATTTGACTATATGGACCTTAAACCTGAAACTAAAACTACTTCATTAAGATCCAATGATAGTTCTGAATGGCCTCTCCATCAACCAAGTTGTAAACAAATACAACTCCCTCGAAATTGGTTCACAAGCAAGGAGAATGAACACTCACCATGCAATGGACAAGAAAAATTTCTCCAAAATTACAAAGGCCAATTAAAAAATGATCAAAATATATTATCCTACATCATGAAATACTTTTATTAACTTCATTAGGCCTCCTAAGGTATACTTTCCCTCCATGGGCTTCCTCCAACTCATCTTAGTGGTTTAGTAACTCTCATGACACATGTATTCCTCTTCATGATCCAATTCTTTCCTCAATTCGAATGGTTTCCTCTAACTCCCGAATTAGACCTTTTGGTGGATATTTTCATAGGGTATTCACATAGTGAAACTGTGTCATAGTGACTTCGTTCGTGGGATATTAAAGAATACCCCTAATTTCACTAGATATTGAAAATTACTTACAAAAATCATTTTGTTGAGCCCCCCTCCGAATACATATTTCAAATTAAAAACCCCTACTTTTACAATATATTCCTTATTTTTACTAAAAAACCCTTTTTATACCCTCAGTACCTATAAACCCCCCATACCCTATTACCTGCCCCCGAATACCTACAATATATTGACCTTATTTTTCACAATTAAAAACCTCCCATTATGAATGAACGTGATAAGATATTTCTCAACAAGGTGAATCCCTTGTGGATATTTTTATCCCTGTCATGTCATATTTTTCATATGTCAGCAATCAGGTCTGAATTTTTCATAATTTTCATAGAATCCTCAATCATTTGTTGTCATAGAGTGCATAGAATCTCCTTCCAAGTGGCACACCTTGTCTTCTAGTCTCTTCCTCTTCCATGGGAGTTAACCTCCTTTACCAATTCAAATTACTTGGATCATTGTATGATATTTTACACTAGATCACCATCCAATAATGTTACATTACCCATGTGTTCAAATTTGGATGAATATCATTCCTAGTGTGGGGAATCTAGTCACCCAAAGGCTCCAAAAGCTTCCAATTGTCTTGATGAACCAATGCCACCTTATTTTCTTAGAATTTATCATTTATGTGACCCATTTAAATGTGAATATGGTAAACTAAACTCCTTTTGTGTCCCATATCCACTTATTACAAAATTTATGTCTCCGTCTCAACCTAGGGAAGTAGTTAATCTTCTGATTCTCATTATATTTGAGCCCATAATACGCTGTAAATTTTAGGTACCTTAGTATATGATTTGAATCTATCAGGTGAACATGTCTCAGATCCATCAGGAGTTGACTCAGGGTGTTCACTACAAAATATATATCTAGCCTCGTATTCATTAGGTACATCAATGAGCCAATCATCTGACGATACGTCGTGGCATAAACCAACTCAAATGAAGCATCACTCGGAATCTTCAAGTTATATTCTATAGGTGTGGTTATTTCCTTACAGTCCAACATTCTTAATCTCTTCAGAATATCCACTGCATACTTTCCTTGAACAAGGAAAATTCCAACTTCACTTTGCCACACCTCCATGCCTAAGAAGTAGTGCATCATACCTAGGTAGTTGATCTCAAACTCTGTATCAATTATTCTCCTTTCATTTTTAATGAATTCCTTGTCACCTGTCAGAAACAAGTCATCAACATAAGCAAGAGTATCACTGGTCTTCCATCTTCAACCATGAAGCATAGGTTGGAATTCGCTTTACTCTTGGTAAATCCCAAGTTCATCAAGAAGCTATCCATCCTATTGTACCATGTCCTTGGTGCTTTTTTCAATATATACAAGGCCTTCTTTAATTTGGACACATGGGTCTTCATGTCATTTGTTTTGAATACCACTAATTGTTCCACATACACTTCCTCCTCGACTGCACCATTCAAGAAAGTTTCCTTGACATCTATTTGGTGTATTTTCCATTTCATAATTGTTGTCAATGCAAGTATGGTACTGATGGAAGTGTACCTTTCCACTGGTGCAAATGTCTCTTCGTAGTCTATTCCTTATTTCTGTGAGAAGTCTTGTGCTACGAACCTTGCCTTGTATTTCTTGATGTTTCCATCTACAACATGCTTGATCTTGTAGATCCAGTTTGAAGTCACGACATACTTCTTTTCCGGTCTAGAAACTATCTCCCAGACATCATTCTTGATCATCGACCGATATTCCTCAATCATAGAATCCTTCAATTATTTATTTTATGTATCCTCTTCATAGGTGGAAGGTTATCTGCAAATGATATCACACAACAGGCCCACATAGCTATTGTGGGGATTTGTCCTCTTTCTCTTTCTATAAATTCCTTCTGGAGCACCATAACTTTCAACTTCTCATATGAGCTCTCATGCCAATGTTAGTTTTCTCTTGTGTGAGTCCTTCTCAAGGATTTTATCTACCAAATATTGTGGTTGCATCATGTCATGATCTTCATGGTCTTCTGGAATTTTTTCTCCAGTTTCCATATCTCAAACTCTTGTGTCTGAAGGTTCCATGACCTCTTGAATAGATTTCCTCCTGGATCTAAAGTATGTTGATTCTTCATCAAAGGTTACATCTATAATGATGTTGATATTCTTGAATATTGGAAAGTATATTTGGTAGTACTTTGATATATCACTGTATCCTAGAAATATACCCTTCCTTTCAAAAGGATCGAGCTTGGTACTTTTCTCCTTTGGGATATGTATGTACACCAGGAAACCAAATATTCTCAGATGGATGACTTCTGGTTTATCTCTTGAGACATCTTTTTCAGGAGTCTTGTTGTCAAGTACTTGATGACGAGTATGGTTATGTACATACACATATGTTCTTGTTGCCTCCTCCCAAAGGTGCAGAGGAAGTTCTTGGTCATGCAACATTACTCTTGTTGCTTCCACGATGGTTTGGTTCTTTCATTCTCCAACCGCATTCTGCTGAGGATTGTATGGAGTTATCAACTCCTTCTTAATCCCAAACTCTCTTCAGAGTTTCTTGAGTTCTTCTGATGTGAATTATATTCCATTATCTGACTGTATAATCTTAATATTCCTATCAATCTGGTTCTCAACCAAGGATTTATATTTCGTGAAATTACTAAAAACTTCACGTTTCCCTTTCAAGAAATATATCCAAGTCTTACGTGAGAAATCATCTGTAAATGAAACACAGTACACATACTGGCTTAATGAGCTAGAAGACATCGATACACATACATCTAAGTGTATTATCTCTAGTATTCATTTGGCCTTTCTCTCACTGCTGGGAAATGTCTTCTTCAGATTCTTTCCTTCTGAACATCCTTTGCAAATGCCTTCAGGATTTTCCTAGATCTCTAGAAATCTTGAGACTTCTTTTCTTACCATCAGTAGTGCTCTGTAGCGCACATGTGCAAGCCTTATGTGCCATATTTCGATTGGTTCAATTGACTCATGAACCAATTCTTTTTTAGGTTGTCCCTTTAGCTTGAAAAATCATTCATCTTCTTCCCCAATAATTGTTGTATCCTCTATTGTCTTTCCTCTATGCCACATCATAATTTTGGCCTTCGACAAATGAAACCCTAATTCCCTTTGCATCTAGTGCAGATATGTAGAGAAGGTTCTTCTTCAATACTGGAACATATATCATATCCTTCATCTTTAAGGATTTCCCAGATTCAAGCTTGTATGAATCTTCTCCACTCCCTTTTATAGGGTATTGATAATCATCCCCAAGTTTCACCTTTTGTGGTGACTCATGTTCAAACATATTGATGAATGATTACTTATATCTCATCGTGTGTTTAGAAGCTTCACTATCCGCAAGCCAATCTTTTATTATTTGTGAGATAGTGTCAGTAAGTGTTGAGATTAGCTCATACACTTCATCTGAATCATCATTCTCTCGTATGAATCTTTTTTTTATTGGTTCATCATCTTCGGCAATATGACCATAGTGTCTTTTTTTCCTGATGGAACAATTTCTTGCAAAGTGTCCCTTTTCATCACAAGTAGAGCATCGAACATTGGAAGGATCTCTTTTGGTCTTGTTTTGTTTCTTATCCTTCTTCTTCTTGTGATGAAATTTCTCCTTCCTCTCCTTCTTCTTGAAGTTCTTCTTGGTGTGATCTATGAGAGATTGATATTCAGTTTCTCCCATCTTCTCTTCTCTTGTCACGAATCGAGCTTCTTCTTATGCACATTCTTCTTGTATTCTGTTGAAATAGATCAACCTCCTTCTTACACAAATCCCTTGAATGAATGAGTCCCATGATCTAGGGAGACCATTCAAGGTATTCATTACAATTTCTCCTTCTTCGACACTCTCTTCAACTTATTCAAGTTGTTCTTTGATTTGAGAAACCCTTGTGAAGTAATATTGTATAGTCTTGGAGTTTTGTATCTTCACATTATTCAACTAGTTCCTCAAAGTCATCTTTTCGTTAATGTTCTTTCCTTTGACCATCTTTTTCATAGCATCATATTCTTCCTTCAATGTCTTGAATGAATACACAGAGGGTATGGGGTGATCCTTAATAGAATATGCAATGATTCTCTTGGCCTTATCCATGCTTCTCTTATGGGTAGCCTTAGCCTCATCTCCCTCTCATTCTGGAACTTCTCCAGTGATAAACTGATCCAAGTTATTTTCTTCAAGGATAAGAGAGATTCTGTAGTTCCATGCTCGGAAGTTATCATCCCCTCCAATATTGTCCTCAATATGAGTATGGTGAGTCATCTTTTCAAATGAGAGCCTCAAAAGGAAATAAAAAATATTTCTATCTTACTAATTTGAGGTGTCCGACCTGGTTTCGAAGCTCGTTGACCGAGGGTTTGTTAGAGAAACCCTAAGTTTACACACTTTGAGTTTGGGAATCTTGTTTGGATGAAATGATGCACATTCTTGAGGTGAGTTACTCAAGAAGGTCACTTTCTGAAAACTAAGATGGGAAGCCTCAGAAAATTGATGCCCTAGTTTGTCCCAGCAAAAGTGAGAGGGTCAAAAATAAAGTTCTTCTTCAACTTTGAAACTGATACCACCAAAATATTCCCCCTACTGAGGAGATTTATCCTAGCCCTCTTTTCTTGATGATCTATGGAGAGAACACCTTGAACTAGGAAGCCCCAATTTTTGGTGTCGTACAATGCCTTGTTTTAGAGAGGCTCTGATACAATGTTAGTTTTTCTTTAGATCTGATTATTTTATCTAGGATATTTATTTGAAAAAAAAATAAGTATAGCAAGATGCATAAGATATAAACGATACATTAGACACAAATATTTTCACTCGAGAAACCATAAAGGAGAAAACCCCACAAACTTCCTGAGAATAGTAAGATGATCAAATCCAGTAATAAGAAGTATTCAACAACTATCTATCTCTCCTCCTCCTCTATCTCTCTCTCTCTCTCTAATGCAAACTTGAGAGTGTGAGGTGTGTATAATTGAGGGAGACCACCTCCCTATTTATACCTTTCAAGTGACTAACCAAACATAAAACTGGGCCCCACTTGCCTTCCCTAATAGTGCTGACTTCTCCCAGAAAGACTCCAAATACACATTACATGATGTTACATTGGGGACTATTTTCCCAACTTACAATAGATGTTGTAACTCAAGGCCTAGACACAATTAATACATCCCACAAGGAGGTAAACACTATTTATCTTGTATATTGATCTAGGAACAAAGCATCAATCTCATCAAAGATTAATCAACAAATAACTCATGAAATGGTGTAATCGGTCTACAAGAACAGTAGCCTCTCTGTATTCACATAAAGAATGAATGATTACAATTACAATGTCATGCTACAGGCATGAATGAATGAGAAAATTGAATCCTCAAGGAGGTCATTCGAATTGAATGAGTGAGTCTAGATTAACTGACTATAAGCCATGGTCCACACTCAGTTAACCACTGATCAAAACCCTAATTGACTCACCTAAACCCTAACTGAAGTCAGAGTGCAATAAATGACTGAGCCTCAATAGAAGGAGATCAGAGACATGTCATAGCAAGCCAACCATCAAGTGCTATCACTTTAATCACTTCAATGAACCCCGATGAGGTTAACAGAAGTTGAACTAAACATCAGAAGTTGGTGGAGGCACCCCTGTTGACTCCAGTTCATTAATTAATCATTAAATAATCAATTAAATGAAAGGAGGTTCCTTCACTGATTTGTTTAACTGAGTGTAACCATCGGTTAGCAATTAGGTGCATTAATATCACTCAGACTACCCCCATAGTGCTCCAGTTAACCTCCCCGAATGTAGGAGAAGGCTAAGTTAGCCTCCTTGACTGAAGGTAGGCGTGGGTGTGACTGGATGATGTCAATTAATGCTCCATTGATGTCAATTAATGTCAATAATACTTAGGATAGTGGTTTAACTAGGCCAATTTGACCAAAAAGAGTGTGTATGGTGGTAAATGTCTCCAACACCCCCCGTTAAGCTATACTCAGGAGGAGTTAGAAAACATAAATGCATAAAAATGCTAGGGCCCCAGAAACTAAGGCCATAGGTCACCCTGTACAATGTTGAAACTGAAACAATGCTCAAAAACAAACTAAGTGAGGAAAAGAGGGAAAACCCAGTGGGAAAAAAAACACCTCAAGCTGAACACTGAAGGTAGTCTGAATCACCCTGATGAACTCACCCCCAATAGTGAACAGAGGTAAGTGAACTTATTTTCTGAAAATCTCTTGGTGAAGATGTATGCAATCTGCTCATCAGTCTGGCAGTATTGTAGAATGATGGTCCTGTCAAGCACTAGCTCCCTGATGTAGTGCATGTGAATCTCTACATGCTTGGTCCTCTGCCTGGTAACTTGATCCATGGATATCTTAATATCACTTTGATTGTCAGAAAAGGGGATAGTGGACAAAGTACTACCAAGATAAAAATATGAAAGAATGCCTTGCAACCAAACTGCTTGGATGCAAGCATTCACCGCTCCTCGATACTCGGCCTCTGCTAAATATAGTGCTATGTCAGCCTTTTTTTTTCTTGACCAGCAAATGGGGCCACCACCAAACATGAATACATATCCTCCAAATATTCAGTAGAATAGGAAGGAAATTCAACAATTTTCTCCTTCACTAGTTCCACCTCCTGAAGAGGCTCATCGAACTTGACACTTCTCTTGATGATGATTAGTTTGGTATTGATATCCATTAGCTTGAAACCTTTAGATTCATTAGGATACCTAATAAACAGACATTCTATGCTTTGCGGTTGCAAAGCCCTTCTTTTATCAAGCGAAATATGGTCCCATGCAGTGGACGCAAACACTCATAGGTTCGACACATATGGCTTGTGTCCAAAGTATGCTTCTAAAGGGGTCTTCCCTTTCATGGATGAGTGTGGAACCCTATTATAAATGTATTCTACAGCATGCATGGCCTCAGCCCACAAATTTGTAGCAAGCTTCTTGGATTCCAACATACAGGTGGTCATCTCCTTGAGAGACTGATTCTTCCTTTCCGCTAGTCTGTTCTGCTAGGAAGTGTAGGGAATTGAATTTTGGACCTGAATACCACTTTTGGAGCATATGTACAGAAACTCATTACTGACATACTCCCCTCCATTATCAGATCTCAAGATATTGATCTTAATCCCGGAGGCATTTTCAATCAAGGCCTTCAATTCAGAAAAATTTTCACGTACTTCTAACTTCTTTATGAGAAATAAAACACATGTATACCAAGCTTGAAAAACATCAATAAAAGTAAGAAGATACCTTGATCCATTCATGGATGTGACAGGCATCATACCACTGATATCAGAATGTATCAGCCCCAATATGCATGTAGCTTGGTTTTCCTTCCCCCGATCAAACTTGTGCTCAAGGTGTTTTCCAATCGCACAACCCTTGCAAATTCCCGTGGTTTCCTTAATGACCGAGAGGCCTTCAACCATGGAGTTTTTTTGTAATTACTGCAAATATTTTAAATTAAGATGGCCAAACCTCTCATGCCATAGCCTACTAACCTCATTCCCATGAGTTAGTAGAGTGGTGGGCTTTGTATCTGCAACAAAGTGAGAGAACTCATAGGCTTTTGCATGATGGTTTGCAAGGCCTTTAGCAATGAGTTTCCCGGATGCAATTTCTGTTATCTCAACATCATTTGGGCTAAAAGAAACTCTCTTAGGCACTCCTGTATGTGTCATCTGATAGACACTAAGGAGATTTGATGCCAAAAATGGTACATACAAAACATTTGAAAAAAAACCATTTTCAAGATCAACAGTACCTTGTCCTTATGAAATGATGGTGGAGTCATCTCCCATTTGGATGGGGATGGATTTGCCGGTCTCCAAGGATGAAAAGGAGTATTTTTTAGCCATCATGTGGTTCGAATCTCCAAAATCAATCAATAGTGCTTTGGACTTTGAAGTGCTTGCCATGAGGGCATGACCTTTTTCATGTTGTGGTTCCCGATCTTGCTGATCTCTCCTCCGAAATATTTCCAGAAGATTGATGTGATTTCTCTCAAGGAGAGAGGTCGCTTCATTAAGCTTCTTATTCATGCAAGCATGTTCAGGGTGGAATCCCTTCCCGCAATAAGAACAATTGACTTTTTCCTTTCCATGGTGCCCTTTTCCTTTGTTCTTCCATGATCCGGAAGACCCATCATGCTGCTGATTTTCAACTCTAGGTTTAGGAGCATCAAATTTAGTTTTTTTATTCTTTTGTTGCTTTCCTTTACCTTTCAAATCTTTGGGCCCCGAGACATGGAGGGATTGATCACGGGAAGATCGGATGATCCCCATCTGGACAAGCTTGTCATGTTCACTTGTTAGGGACTCAATGAAGGCATTGAGTGTAGGCATATTCCATCCAGGGGTTGTGAGCTTCCCCACATGGAATGTAGAAACAAAAATTGAATAATCAGCCCCAAGTTTGGAGAGTATGGCGAGGATGAGCTAATCATCCTCCTTCTCCACTTTGCATTGCTTCAAGAGTAAAACAGTATGCTTGAAATTTGTGAAGAAATCATTCAGAGTCTCGAAATTGGAGGGTTGGAGAGACATGAGTTCATTTTCAAGCTGGTAAACCCTCAAGTCATCATGCTTTCCGTATAGAGTTTGCAATTTGTCCCATATTTCTTTCGGAGTCTTCAATCCTGCAAGATGGAAGAGAAGGTCTCGGGAAATAGAGAGGCATAAGAAACTGAAGGATTCATCCTTCTTGTTCAAGAATCTTGATTTTTCTATGGCGGATCCAAGCTCATCTTCAGCGTCCATGGTGACTCTAAAAAGTCCTCTGGAGTGCATCTGAATCTCCATATCACCTTTCCATTAGTGGAAATTGTATGGAGTTAAGAGATCTACTGAGGAGGCCATCTGGATGTGCTGGAGCGAATGCTTCACCTGTAGAAACCTGAAAATCAAAACAGAGAGGGCAATGTAAGCTCAAACATCTTGCACATTTTAGGCTTTCATCACACCCAACATAGTCAATCAAGCAAGCTTGATCAACATGTTATTTACTTGGGTTATTAAGTGGTAAGCATTGGTTTCTGGTGCAGTGCTAGATTTTTGAGCTATTGCTCAAATTTCATGCAGAAATATGTCAAAAAGCTTGTTTTTGAGAGATAGAGCTTCATCCCGCCGTAAAATCTAATACCATATTAATCTTGTATATTGATCTAGGAACAAAGCATTAATTTCATCAAAGATTAATCAAAAAATAACTCATGAAATGGTGTAATCAGTCTACAGAAATAGTAGTCGCTCTGTATTCACATAAAGAATGAATGATTACAATTACAATTTCATGCTACAGGCATGAATGAATGAGCAAATTGAATCCTCAAGAAGGTCATTCGAATTGAATGAGTGAGTCTAGCTTAACTGACTGTAAGCCATGGTCCACACTCAGTTAACCACTTATTAAAAACCCTAATTGACTCACCTAAACCCTAACTGAAGTCAGAGTGCAATAAATGACTGAGTCTCAATAGAAGGAGATCAGACACATGTCATAGCAAGCCAACCATCAAGTGCTAGCACTTCAATGAACCCCGATGAGGTTAACTGAAGTTGAATTGAACATCAGAAGTTGGTGGAGGCGCCCCTGTTGACTCCAGTTCATTAATTAATCATTAAATAATCAATTAAATGAAAGGAGGCACCTTCACTAAGTTGTTTAACTGATTGTAACCACCACTTAGCAATTAGGTGCATTAATATCACTTAGATCACCCCCAGAGTGCTCCAATTATCCTCCCCGAATGTAGGAGAAGGCTAAGTTAGCCTCCTTGACTGAAGGTAGCTGTGGGTGTGACTGGATGATGTCAATTAATGCTCCACTAATGTCAATTAATGTCAATAATACTTAGGATAGTTGTTTAACTAGGCCAATTTGACCAAAAAGAGTGTGTATGGTGGTAAATGTCTCCAACAAACACATCTCCAATGGGGGTACAAAAACATACAATAATAATATACATCAGAATATCTTCCAAAGTTACAAATACATTAACGATTATGTTTTGTGTGATTTCTTGAACACGAGCGTAAAGAGAACCCACCAAGGGGTTATGCAATCCTTGGTAGAACACTTGAAAATAAAACAATAAAAACTTTAAACGAAATAATCAATCCACACTCTTCAAAACACAATACAAGCATATATCACAAAGGTCAAATTAAATGAATCAAAGAATGTGCTTCCTTGATATTATAAAGGAAGTTAAAAAGTCACACTTTAATACAATGTACACTAAATGGGGCCTTTGAAGTTTTCCAAGGGAAGGTTTATGTGTCTCCTTGGAAACCTTCAATATCCATCCTTACATCACTAAAGGATATCCTGAAGGGGGAAAGTTGAAAAGATTAAATGGCCTCCTTATATTTATGGGATAATTTTGGTAGAGTAATGATGTGTTTATGATATGGAATTTGTGTGTAACGAATCATGAGACTAAGCTATTTTTATAGGAACAATAGTGGTTAAGAGAAAGATCTAGATCCAATGTGTACACTCTCCATCACGTTGAGTGCTCAGTAGAGAAATTAGGGTTTTTGAAACTAGATCTTTAATTAGCTTTGGATCATGATAAGGGTTGTGTCCACTTTTTTTTGTCTCATTTTTTCTTCAAGAAGTGGGAAATAACAGTCTTTTTCTTGAAAAATAGTTTTTAGGACTAGATCGCACCTTTTAGGCTAATTGTTTTGACCAAGGTCACATTTTTGAAGGAAAAGAAACAACCTCAACTTTTATGGTCAATTGCATAGTTGGAATTTCAATTTTTTGAGTGTTTAATCACTTCGTGGGGTCATATGGGTTGAATGAGATGGGAAAATGAAGTTTATACTACCACTATGATGTATAAAGGTGATGAAGCTGATGGCATTTCCAGTCAGACAATTTTAGTTGTTAATAAAAGGAGGAAAGGTATAGGTTTGTTTGTTTAGTTTTTATTTTAGTAATTATCAGTGCATTATTTCTCTATAGTATATTTTCATTTTTAAAACTACTAGAAATAAGTGTCAAGCTTTTCTAATCAATTTCTTGTGTTTTTGTTATATATTTTCTATGATTTGTCTTCATAAATTCTAACATTACCTTAAGTTTTCTAGTATTTAGTTTCCTATAAGAGTTCTTTTACAATGTACAATTTATTTATTATGATTTGAGAAAATTTAACCCCATGAAATGTACACCTCTGAAACTTACGAGCTAGCATATCTTTTTGAACTACCATTTGACATTCCTCTAAACTTGATATACACATGCATTAGCTAATAAAAAAATACAAAGGAACACCCCTTCCAAATATGATTTCTTCTTGATGAACAACTTTCATAACCTAGGTAGCAAGTTCTACATATCAACACTTCCATCTCTTCATTAATAATGTAATTCATATTGTAGCTAGACATCCTCTTAAAATGTACTTTTTATCATTAGGCCATCAAGTCAACATAAAGAGTTACGGGCTTTCCTCCGTGACATCAAGAATTCATGGATATAGTGATTGGAGTTTACTATGTTGGACATCTTCCAAAGCAATCAATTATCCAATTTGTATCAATAATCACATTATGATATATATTACATATATAATGTTTCTATGATTTTATATCATCTTCTCTTAATGGAGCCAACTTACTAATAATAATGCAACTATTCATTATTTGTGTACTTAGTATATTACATATATAATGTTTCTATGATTTTATATCATCTTCTCTTAATGTAGCCAACTTACTAATAATAATGCAACTATTCATTCTTTGTATACTTTAGCTAAATAAATAAAGTGGACAACTATTCATTATTTGTGTACTTGAGTGACATAAATAGTGGAAAAATAGTTTAGGCTTTTAAAAATTAATAAATATGTTCTATACTATCTTAATAATGGAAATAGTTAAAAATAAATAAACATTAAATTGAAAAAAAAGTTATTATTATTTTATTATTTTTATTGAAAAATGAACAAACAATTAAAACAAAAAGTAAATATATAAATATATTTAAAAATGATGTTACCAATAAATATTATTATATAAGAATTTTAATTAGAATGAAAGTGTTTTTTTATAAAGAATGTTAGCTTTAATTCTGATAGCAAAACTTATATAGACAATAGGTAACTCATTTCTCAAAAAAATATCACACAAAAATATCTAATGTATTTATAAAAAACTTAATATTAATTAATTAAAATTTTAATGAAATTTATTTCTTATAAAGGTAATTTAAATAGTTTAATATTAATTAATTTTGATTTTAATGAAAATTTATTTCAAATAAAAGTATTTTCAATATTAGTAAATGAAAAAGTAAAGATTAATTAATAAATTCAATTTTTAATAAAAATATATTTATTGTCATTAATTAATGAAATTAATTTTTACAAAAATAATAGGTATAATCTACTATTCCAAGTTTTTAACATTTTTTTGAATATATTTTTTCTATTGTTTTATGTGATGTTGAAAAGTTGTAAAAAATCATAGATTTAATATATTAGTTATGAAAATTGTATAATCTAAGTGACAATGAAGTATTTTAGGGTGTTCAATTTATTTATGGATCAAAGTACAATTTAAACACATTTAAAATTAATTTTTACCAATTTTTATTTATTGGATTCCAACCAAAACCCACATAAAGTCCAAAGCTTAGAATAAATAGAATACACCACAATAATATAGGAGTCACAGAAAGTTGTTACCTATTCCTAATCTATTTTGTTATTTACATCAATAAGTTATAGAGTTTATTGCAATAGTAAGAATGTGTTGGCATGACTTCGATGGGTATAGTCATGATCCCTTTTCTCATGGCGATGTGAATGATATTGTTCTTGTGGCGAGGTGTTAGTCAGAAATACACACCTCCTATGGACAAGAGCTGGTTCCCTAGTCTGAATCGTTCAGATCTAGAACAAAACACAAACATGGAATACTAGACTCTCCCTAGATCTGGTTCATCACTATAATATGATGCAATAATACTTTTCTCAAAGGTTTTCCTCGCTATCCTTGAAGCTTACTGCAGAAGAACCTGTAAAAGATGGAAGACAGCAAAGAAAACGTGATAGCATACAATATAATAAACTAGATCTATGCTTGCGACCAAGGAATCAAGCAATACATACATATAAAACAGTAAATATGGGAAAGAAAAGACATTCTTTATTAATAAATGATTGGAGAGACTACAACCTTTGTGCCTTGGTGTTGAGAGTTCCTTCCAATGGATCCTTGCCTCCAAAGGCTCAAGTTTTATTTTGACAGAGTTTGGGTATGCAAAACAATTCTTCCTCCTTTTTCCCATGGGGGGTGAGCTAGTATTTAAAGGCATGGGAGGATAGGAATGGTTGAGGACATCATGGGCGAGGTGGAGATAAGATCCTAAAAGGGAGGATATCGAGCTCCAGCTGGTCCTAAACCATAGGGATGAGGCTCCACGGAGGTCAGCTTTGAGAATCCTCTCGAAGCTTCTCTCTTTGCCTTGAAAACGCGACCACCGCTCCTCCAATGAAGCAAATAGGCGGTGATAAGGGGCCACCGCTTCTTACAGTAAGGACAAGAACTGTGGCACCACTTCTTGCTCATGTATCAGTAGTGGTGCTGACTTGGGTAACGAGTTTTGTCAATGGGAGAGGAGCGTTACCAGCTCAACATAGGGAAAACTTGTAAGGGGTTAATTTCTTCCATCATTTCTCTAGGGAAAAACTTTGAGGGATTGGAGTAGTTAAGGGAGTTTCTATCTCATAACATGAGGGTGACGATATTTCTGTATAACATGAAAAGTACCTATGATCATGACAAGTAACTACAAATTCTGAAGTAGTTTTGCTCTAGTATGGGTATGGCTATTAACACTCATAAAAAAAAGGTTATAATAATCAAATATCAATTTCTCTACTATGTGTATGGCTATTAACACTGATAAAATAAAGGTTATAATAATCAAATATCAAAAGATCACATGTGATATCTTGGAATCGATCTTCATTTTAGGCTTAATTGAAACTATAGAATTGAGGAAAGGGTTAATGAATGCTATAAATCTTACTATGGACTTGGAAAATAGCTGTAAATCTACAAACCGTTGGCACTGGGAAATGAAGAAACTCCTCTTTGAGAATTTTTTACTATTGCTATCTTATATGGATGTGAAGTTTGGGGATATATCATATCTAGACAATCATGGAGAAGCATAGAAAAAATTCAAAAATGTTTATAACACAATGTCCAAAATTTAAGGCAATATGCCCTATCATATCCTCCTCATAGAAGTGAGTCTCTCCTTGGTTGAGAGCATGGCTTCCTAAGATTTCTTCATACAATAGAGTCCTCGATCGAGATCATGGCTATAACATGGGAGACAATAGGATTTCTAAGATTGTTTCATATTCTAGTCAAACCCACCCATGACTTAAGGGAGTTCAGTCAAACCAACCCATGACTTAAGGGACTTCAGGAAGAGGTAACTCTGTAGAATCGCTAACCCTAATTTAGAAGATCAAAAGTATCTCTTCTTTTTCACAAGGGTACATATTAAAATCAACATTACTAAAATAAGAACAAACTCCCATGAGCTTAATAGTGAAACAAGGTGCTAGATAATTCTTAAAACAACTTGAGAAGAAATAATTTTAATTTTTTTTATACAAGAGGTTTGAATATAAAAGCTTTCTCATAGAATTTCTATGTACACCGACATTAAAACATAATTTTAAAATATTTATTATAATAAAGTGACCTTCCTAAACATTCAACTTATCTCTGAGCATTAGTGATTAAAGAAAACATTTTTTTAATAAAATTATTTTTTAATTAAAATATTTTCAATATTAATTAATGAATAATTAAATAATAATTAATAATAAAAACCATTTCTTAAAAATAAAAAAACGTAAATATTAATTAATGGATAATTAAATAATAATAAAAAAATTTACCAAAAAATATTTTAAAAGTAGTTGATGAAAAACAAAATATTAATTGATATAAAATTTAATTAAAATAATTTAATGATTAGTAAATAAAAACTTCAATAAAAAATAATATAATTGTTTAAAAACATTAATTACTATTATTATTATTATTTAATTGTCAAAATATAATAATAATAATATATATATATTTTTACTTACTTAAATTTACACAAAATATATATATATATATATATATATATTAACTAATATATTTATTGAAATTATATTTAAAAATTAAATATATAAAATGTAAATGTGGAAAGCATTTATAATTACTAAATTAGTTGTTTCTAAATTAGTTTAATTGTAATTAAACTAATAGTTGTATTGGGTAATAGTTGTATTGGGTTTTAATTTAAGACACTTGCATATTGCAAACTCTACTCAAAGTTGTAAAAATAAATAAAACTTATATAATAAAATATTGTTTAATTAAAGTTATTATGTTTGATAAACTAATTTGGATTGTTATTGATTATGTCTATAAGTGTTTTTATTTGAGATTAAGGGTATATTATGATGCATCTTTTTTTCTTAAAGGCCTTGATGAGACAAGTGTACTCTCTAGATTGATTCTATGGTGGTAGTTCAAAATTCGAAATAAACAATTATGAAACAAATATAAAAAGTAACTAGTAGCTATGGTGGTAGTTCAAAATTTGAAATAAACAATTATGAAAAAAATATAAAAAGTAACTAGTAGCAAAGGAATGGATAAATGGTAACCACGCATGGATAACTCATAGTTGATAAGTGGATAACAAACACTTGGCAAATAACTAGAAGAATGTGAGATAAAAAGAAATTAACACAGCCACATAGTTTGTGGTTCGATTACGTGGATAGAGATTGAATGGTTGAGAAACAGTTATCAAATGGAAGACAATTTGGAAATATTTTTTTATTCTTCATATTCTTCTAGTTAAATAGGTTCAACTATGAGATATAAGTGCCTAGTTACATGCTATCACATACATTCTTCCTATTATCCATTTATCAACTAACAATTACTTTTTATATTCTTTTTATTTTTATCTCACATTCTTCTAGTTACCTGCCATGAACTATTGGTTATCTATTCATCAACTATGAGTTATACATGCATTGCTACCAGTTATTTTTTATATTCCTTTATAATTGCTTATTTTGAATTTTGAACTACTGCCATAGAATCAATCTAGAACATGCACTTGTCTCATCCTCTTTAGTAGATGAAAAAGCATAGCTGGTAGTCCACCCCAAATCTCAAATAAAAAAAGTCTATCCACCTAAATACTAGCACATCCACATATTTTGTGGTTGGATTGGGTCTATAGGGATCAAATGGTTAAGAGATAGTTATGGAATGGAAGAAAGTTTGTAAATTTGTTTTTATTCCTCATATTCTTCAAGTTAAATGATTTCAAGTGCCACTATCCACGGTTAGCTACATGTTATCACAGACATTCTTGGTGTTATCCATTTATCAACTATCAATTATTTCTTATATTATTTTTATCTTACATTCTTCTAGTTATCTCTTATGAACTATTGGTTATCCATTCATCACCTATGAGTTATCCATGCATTGCTAGCTACATGTTATCACGGACATTCTTGGTGTTATCCATTTATCAACTATCAGTTATTTCTTATATTCTTTTTATCTTACATTCTTCTAGTTATCTCTTATGAACTATTGGTTATCCATTCATCACCTATGAGTTATCCATGCGTTGCTACCACTTATTCATTCATCTATCTGCTAGTTACTAGTTACTTTTTATATTCATTTTTTAAAATGAATTTTGAACTACTACTATAGATTCAATGTCGAGAGTACACTTGTCTCATCCTTGTTCGTGTAGATGAAAAAGAATAGGTGGTAGTCCACCCCAAATAAAAAATAAAATAAAAAATCTATCAACTTAATAACAAATAATTGATAGTTGATAAATAGATAATATGAAGAATGATAATAATAAAAAATCCAAAGTGTCTTTTGTTCCATCCCCCCTCTCTCAACCATTTGATCCATATAAGCCTCATTCAACCACAAACTATGTGAATTTGCTAGTTTAATATTATCATCTATAATTAAAATTAAACTAATAATAAGTTATATTAAATTTTAATTTACTAGATTTAATTTAAGTTATAAAAAATAAAAATAATATAATTATTTCTTTATTTTTATCTCAAATTATAAGCTTTCATATTCAACTTTTTAAAAATCAAAAGGATTTGCATAAGTTGAAAATCAAAAGAATTTTCATAAGCCTCCATAAATGGACCTCAAGTCAACAAACCACTTTCCGACTATTTTCATGGTTATGCCATTCTTAATAGACTTTATTGATTTCATTATCATATAAATTAATTATCGATTTCATTATCATACTAGATAAATTAATTTGAATTACTATTGCTTTAACTTTATCCAAACTAAATTGTATCATAACTTAGCTTTAATGTCTCGGAGTTTGCAAGATAAGCTAATGTGAATCACAACTCAACTCTAATATCTATGAGTTTGTGTAAGTTCAATTAATATTATTAATTGATTAAGATATGCATGAACGATAAACTAATTTGGATGATAAGTCCAGTTAATATTTATGAGTATGTATAAGTTTTAGTAATATTATTACTAGTACATTAATATAGTTTGTGGATGAGGTAGATAAAGATCAAATGGTTGAGAGATAATTATGGAATAATTTTTTTTTATTCTCCATATTCTTTTATTTACACAGTTTAATTGTGAGTTATCCATAGCTAGTTACATATTATCAACTACATTCTTAATGTTATATCCACTTAATTATTATTTTTAAGTATGATTAAAAGTCAATATTAATGGGTCAGAGAGTTGTTGTTGTTATGTTGTTGTTACCATGGTGTCAACCAACCACTAAATCTAAAGTTTATTAACCAATTATCGTAAGAGAATTCATTGATTCAAATAGATAAAATAGTTTGAATCATAACAAAAGTTTCATATCTATGAGTTTGTTCAAATTCTCATAGGCATGCAAGTTTAACTAACACCAAATGCCGTGTTTTCTTGATGTATTAATGTGATTTTGTCGTGCATGTTTTAGGTTTTCTTTTTATATAAAGATTTTCCTGCATGTAATATGATATGTTAAACCCCTAGGGAATATAAACGAAGCCGGCGACGGCTGATAGATCGCTCAGGAAATTACGTTCCTCTCAGTTCTATGTTCTAGGTTATGTCACCAGAGCGCGGTTCGAGCAACAGGTTTTTCGGGAGAGTAAGCAGCACCCGGATCGAAGGATGCAGAGGCAAGAGCAACAGCTAGATATAGAACCCTAATCCCTTACAAGAGCAACAGGAAGGAGACTAACCGACAGGTTTTTGGGGGAGAATAAGCAGTATCCGGATTGAAGCAGGCACAAGCAAGAGCACATGAGGAAGCGTCCCAGCTAGATAGAAAACCCTAATCCCTTACAGCCGGTTCTGCTGATTTGGTAGATTACGGTATAGATTCCATTGATGCCGACGGGTGCAACGAAGGTCGCTTGCCCGTGAGTCAGGTAAGGCCCCGCCCGTGAGTTGAAACCTAGCCATGAAAGCTTATTTCTTCAATTTTCAATTCCTGGTTTGGTGCTGGATAGGTGCAAAACCTACTTCGGAATTCGTATGTTTAGAGTAATTAGCATGGCCAATGTTTCTTATTAATTCCGCCATAGCAATCTCATATCCTTCTTGTCTTTTTTCTGTTTTCTGCATGCCAATCTCATTCAATTGCATGCTGTTACTGTATTTCTTTAACTTTGTGAGAAGCAATGGAATGGAGCATGGAGTATCCTGTAGCTATAGCTATAATTCTGCCAATTGCAGCAGCTTCGCTGTTGGTGATTTTGTTTTTCAAAAGAAAATGGAGGAGTCCTGACAAGTATCCGCCCGT